>PVLA01013475.1:0-36655 GCA_004027455.1 Hydrochoerus hydrochaeris
AAAGAAAGAAGAAAAAAGCAAAACAAAACAAGTGGGGCATGGTGACTTAATATATGGATAATTAAAATATTTTTTTAAACTCTGACAGCAAAAAAGTATTTTATCTCAAGACTACTATACAAGTCTTCTAATTCTCCCATATTAAAAAAAAAATAATGGGCCAGGTATATAGCTCAGTGGTAGAAGCACTTGCCTGGCAAGCACAACATCATGAGTTTGATCCCTGGTACCAAAAAAAGCAAACAAAATTAAAATAATGTCAGGCATGATGATGCACACTGCAATCCCAGTATTTGGGAAGCTGAGGCAAGACAGTTGCTATGACGTTGATGTCTGCATGGACTACCTAGTGAATTCAAGGCCAGCTTGAACCATATATAGAGACCGTGTCTCAAAAACCCATAAAAATAAAATAAAATAATAATAGTAGTTAATGGTGTTCATCATATCTTTTTTCCTTCAACCGAAATATAGATTTTGTTTTATGAATTTATTCTCAATATATGAAAAGTACAGAGTATCTCAATATAGTAACATTTATATCATTACAGTTTCTGTTTTGGTGGTGGTTTTTTTTTTCTTTATTTTCTTTTGTTTTGTTTGAGACAGGATCTTGCTATGTAGTCCAGGTTGGCCTTGAACTCAAGGCAATCCTCCTGCTATAACCTCCAAGTGCTTGGATTACAGGTGTGCACCAATATGCCAACCTTTATATTATTACAGTTCTTTTTCAGAATGGATGTTGAATTAAAATGTCTTTTCAGGAACGTTTGGAGATTAATATATTTTCTCCTTTGACATATTAATGTTTTTGTTTTTTGGGTGGTACTGGGAAACAATGAAACCAGTAAGCATTGGGCTGTATTCTCAGCCTTTTTTAAATTTCATTTTTAGACGAATGCTAAATTGCCTTAAGTTTAAGGTGTTTAAGAAGTGGCCTTAAGTTTGGAACTCTCCAGCTATGGCCTCCTGAGTAACGGATTCAGACATGAACTACCAGTCCCAATTTATGATGAATTATTTTAAAAGATTTCCTAATGTTGAATCATCAGTATATACCCAGTATAAAAAAATTTAGCATTGTAGTCTTCTAGTATGCTACCAAATTCCATTTGACAATGTGAACATTATTTCTACCAGTAGAGTATGAGATTTTAGGGGTGAATTTTGTATTACTCTGTATACAGACCAAGGTATCCTACTGTGGCATCACATTGTAACATTTTAAATTATTCTTTAACACAGAGTACAGAACATACCAAAATACATTCCAGAGCAGGAGGAGTTATTTCACCAGAAGCCTACCTAAGTTCAGTGCACACATGTAGGCCATTGGTTATGAGTCAATCCAGAGACAAATTTAAGACTACCTCAGCAGGGCTTATACCTGATGACAAGAGGTAGTAAGAGCAAATACTCTATTATTACGTATGTTAGCTGTCAGTTTTTCCATAGATGCTTTTTATCTTGTTCAGGAAGTTCCACTCTATTCCTAGTTTGCTGAGAGGGTGGATTTTGGAAAATGGATACTGAATTTTGCCAAATCCTCCTCCTCTCCCCTCTTCCCCTTCCCCCCTCTTCCTTCTCTCTCTCTCTTTTATTTTTTCTTTCTTTTTTTTAACCAGAAATTGAACTCAGGACTCGTGCTTGCCAGGCAGACGCTGTGCCACTGAGCTGTATCCCCAGCCCCTGACAAATTCTTTTTCTGCATGTATCTATTAAGATGAATATAAAGATTGTTTCTTATTCTGTTATACAGAGAATTTTATTGTCTTTTGAATATGAAACCCACTGTGCATTCCTGGGATAAGCCATTCTAAGTTTACATTTTAAAGCAGAGTTTCTTAACCCAGAGCTCAAAAAAACATACAGTACTTCATTCATGGTTCTCATGGGTTGATGAACTCCCTGAAACTGTACACAACATTCTGTGTGAATATGGGCTGGGGTTGCATCTATGCAGAGCACTTCCCTAACATACATAAGGCCCTAGGTTTGGTCTGCAGCATCACACACACACACACACACACACACACACACACACGCACGCACCATGAAGTTGGATGTGGTGGGTGCATGTGTGTAATTCCAGCACTGTGGGAAGCTGAGGCAGGAAGGTCACAAATTTGAGCTTAGCCTGGGGAACTTCTTGAGACCTTATCACAAAATAAACAAATAATTATAATAGGGAAAAGGACTGGGGATGTAGCTCAGTGTAAAAACCATGGGTTCAATCACTAGTATATATATTTTAAAAATCTGTGAATATGCATATGATAGATTTCTTTCAAACACAGATGCTATTCCTCTCAGTATAGGTATATGCTACTTCTCCCATAGAGAGGTGGAGTCTATTCTCCCCTCCTTAAACCTGAACTGGGACCTGTTCTGACTATAGAATGTGACAGACATGAAACTGCTGCAGATTCATGTCAAGCTCTTAAGAAGTCTGGCAGCCTGTCTTCACTCATTGAAAAGCTTCCGTGTAAAGAAGCTCCAGCTAGATTAATGATGGATAAAAGATCATGTAGGGAATGAGCCGTCAGGTGGAAAAGAGCCAGGGCACCATATCTACCAGCAGCACAAAAGCCTCAGACACAAGACCACCCTAGCCATCCCAGCCCTAGCTGAGCTCCCAGCTAAATGCAGCTACATGAGAAGTAGGCAATCATAACAAATAAGTCCCTTTTTGTTGCTTTTTTTTTTTTTTTTTTTTGTCTTTTTGAGACAGGGTCTGGCTATGCAGTTAAGACTGGCCTTGAGCTCACTTTGTAGCCCAGGCTGGTCTCAAACTTACAACAATCCTCCTGCCTCAGCCTCCTGAGTGCTGGGATTACAGGCATGAACCACCACCCCTGGCCCCTTTCTGTTGCTTTTTGAGACAGGGTCTAACTATATAGTTCAGGCTAACCTCAAGTTTATGATAATCTTCCTGCGTCAGCCTCCTGAGTGCTGGGACCACAGGCATGCAGCACCATGCCCAAGTTTTAGGGCTGTTGGTTGCACACCAGTACATACCTGACACAGAGCTTACACACGTACCTGGAGAAAAAAATAACTCTCTCTCTCTCTCTCTCTCTCTCTCTCTCTCTCGGAAGGGTCTTGCTACGTAGTTTTGGCTGGCCTCAAACTTACTATGTAGCTCATGCTGGCCTCAAACTTACAGTGATCCTCCTACCTTCAGCCTCCTAAGTGCTAGGATTACAGGCACCTACCACCACACCTGGCTCACTTAAAATATTTTGTGTTGGCACATTCCTGTATCCCAGCACTTGTGAGGCTGAGGTAGGAGAATCACTGTGAGTTCAAGGCCAGCTAAAAAACCCAAAAAAAAATTTTCTGTGTGCCCAAAATATTTATATTCTAGACGAAAAAATGCTTTTCTACAATATAAACATTTGTATTTATAGATATTAAGTGGCTCAGGGGCATTTGAATTAATTTGTAAGTCAAACAGAAGGAAAGAGTCCAGATGTGGTGGCACACACCTGTAATCCCATCATTTGGGAACTGATGCAGGAGGATCTCTAATGAGTTTGAATTTGAGGCCAGCCTAGGCTGCAAAATGAGTTCAAGGCCAGCCTGAACTGTGTAGTGACCCTGTCTCAAAAAGACAATAAATAAATAAATAAATCTTTGGTTTGAGCAGGTGCATCAATAGAAGTAAAATTCACCACCCCCCAAAAAAAAAAGACCGGGAGAAGAAAGGAGCATTCTATGTGCATATGAGAGTTGGTCAAGAGGGAGTTCAAAAATTACGTTTGGGTCTTGATAAATTTAGGATACTTATTAGGCATTTGATGCGAAATTGATGCAAAAATAGTATGTAAAGTCCAGGGGCTATCCAAGGTAAGAAATATAAAAGACTTATCCCCCTCAGAAAGTTGAGACTCCAAAGAGCTAAACTTTTAGTGTAACAGTGATATCTATCCTAAACTTGAGGGGACTGCAACAAAAATTAGTTTGATGCAAGACAGGAAAACAAAAACAAAACAAAACAAAACAAACCCCACTGAGAAATGGTCAAAACAAGCTGACTTACAAGGATTTGCAACACTAATTCATACAACTTGGCTGTTTCTAAAGTACTGAATTTAGTTTAAAATATCCCTAGAGGGGCTGGGGATTTAGCTCAGCGGTATAAGCATCTGTCTTGCAAGCACACAGTTGTGAGTTCAATCCCTGGTACTGATTAAAAAAAAAAATCCCTAGGGCCAGGTGTTCTGGTATATACCTGTAATTCTAGCATTTGGGTGGCTGTGGCAGGAGGATTGCTATGAGTTCTGGGCCAAGCTGAATGACATAGTGAGACATCTGTTTCAAAAAAATCAAAAACAAACAAATAAAAAGTGATCCTAGGGCTGCGGATTTAGCTCAGAGGCATAAGCGCCTGCCTTGCAAAGGCACAGTTGTGAGTTCAATCCCCGGTATCAAAAAAAATAAAAATAAATATAAAAATAAAAAGTGATTCTAAGGGCTGAGGATATTGTTTTGCATAGGTTTTCTCTTTCAGCACTGTAAATTAATTATTTAATTAACTAAAATAAAATAGAATAAAATAAAGTGATCCCAGACTGGTAGTACTGCCAAGTATCTGGCAGAAGAAAAAGCAAATCCTTATTTTAGACATCAAAGAATTTCCCCAAAAAAAAATTTCCCAAGGAAAATGAATTTTTGTTGTTTTTGGTACTGGGGATCAAACTCATGACCCCACACTTAGCAGATAGGTGCTGTGCCTCTGAGCTATATCCCTGGGCCTAGGGACATGAGCTTTTATAATGAAAACAAAACAAAACAAAACAAAAATCAAAACATTTATGTGCAGAGGTAAGATATCTTGAATATCAACCACTCCCAGTCAGTCTACAATAGAAACAGGCCA
This sequence comes from Hydrochoerus hydrochaeris, assembly GCA_004027455.1. Classification (NCBI taxonomy): domain Eukaryota; kingdom Metazoa; phylum Chordata; class Mammalia; order Rodentia; family Hydrochaeridae; genus Hydrochoerus; species Hydrochoerus hydrochaeris. The sequence continues at coordinate 4,883 of PVLA01013475.1, forward strand.
GCAAAGGCTTTGGAATGTTGGAATTATTAGATCTAGAAAATAAAATAATTCTGCACATTATATGTCAAGAAATAAGAGACAAGCTTAGAAATATCTATAACAAATAAAAAACAACCCAGGAATGGTAGCACATGTCAGGAGGCTGAAGCAGGAGGATCACAGCAAGTTTAAAGCCAACCTGGGCTACATAGGGAATTCAAAGTGAGACTGTAATAGTTGATACATTGTGTCCATTTGAGAAGTTTAGAAATTTAACTAAGCAACTCAGCAGGGAGCCAGGCTCCTTGCTTTGTAGAGTACCCTTATCCTGTGCAAGAGGAGGTCAAGGAGATGTGTGATTGCAATGGTGTGATTGTTATACATGAGGGGGGAAGGCAGGGTGTGGGGGTGTGGGGTGGGGAATATGTAGCCTGCTTACAATACAAGGGAGGAAAACAAAACAAAAGCTCTTACTGCTTTTGCTGTCTTTTGTCATTTTGAAATATTGCCCCATGTCTGTCATGCCACCAGCCTTGGAGCCAACTAATTATGGACTGAAACCTCCAAAAACTGTGAGCTAAGTAAACCTTTCCTTCTTTAATTTTGTGTGTCAGATATTTTGTCTCGGCAACAAGAGAAAAGTAACTAAGACAGAGACTCTGTCTCAAAAAAACAAAAAAGAAAACAACAAAGAAAAAAAGGAAACAATAAAATAAAATGATTATATTCCTTTTCTAAGGCTGCCATGACAAATTACCACACTTGGTGGCTCAAAACAACAGAAATTTGCTCTCTCACAGTTCTGAAGTCCTGAAATCTAAAACCGAGTCGTTACCAGGGTCGGTTTGTCCTGGAAGCTCTGAGGGAAGATTTGTTCTCCATATTCCTCCTAGCTTCGGATGATTATTGGAATCCTTGTGGTTCCTTGGCTTGTGCACTCATCATTCCAGACCCTGTCACCACCTTCACATGGCTTCCACTCCATGTGTCTTCCTTTTCAGTCTGTTATGAGAATACTCATCATTGGATTTAGGACAATCCTACTCCAGGATGATCTCATTTGGACATATCTGTCTTACCTATTATTTCATGCATGAAGCCTCTTATTCCAAATGAGGTCTTTTGCTGTTGTTGCTGCTTGCTTGGTTGGGGTTTTTGTCTTTTTTAAAACACGGTCTCACAATGCAGTTCAGGCTGGCCTTGAGTTTACCTCATAGCCCAGGCTGGTCTCTGATTTGCAATGATCCTCCTGCCTCAGCCTCCCACATTCAGGGATTAGAGACGTGAGCCACCTTATCTGGCTACAAGGTCATAGCATATATGAAGTTCTCAACATATATATCCTTGGAAAAGGGGGGTCACTATTTAACTCTCTATAATGAATGAAATTAAAAACAGATTTCATGCAAAACCCTGCAAGCAAATGACTTTTTTCCCCATGGTGCTGGGGAAAAACCTAGGGCCTTGTACACGCTAGGCACACATTCTATCACTGAGTTTATACTCCTAGCCCATTCATACAAATGTTTATAGCAGCCTTATTCATGACTACCAAAAATAGAAGCAATCACTATGTTTTTGATAAGTAAATGGATAAAATGAGGTTTTATTTAATAATAAAAAGGCGGGGTGTGGTGGCTCAAGTCTGTAATCCCAGCACTCGGGAGGCTGAGACAGGAGGATCGTTGCGAGTTCAAGACCAGCCTGGGCTACAAAGTAAGCTCAAAGCCAGCCTGAATAGCGTAACAAGACCCTGTCTCAAAAAGACAAAACAAAACAAAACAGAAGCCAACCTGTACTACATGAGACTCTGACTCAAAAACAAAAACAAAACAAAACAAAACCCTGAAAAGAGCTTCAGGCTAGTGTCCAAGGAGTCTGAGCTTAAAATTCTTAGAGGTCTGGATTTTATCAGACCCATACATGAAAAGAATTTTAAAAAAAAAGAATTTTAAAAATCAGTCTTAATACAAAAGAGCAGCTCTCAGTAACTTCTTCCAAATTTTATCTTCAAATGTTGTCTCAGTTCAGTTTGCCTTACCTTAGAAGCTGTTAGGACTTGTATCTAGATATTCCCCTCAAATCTGCACGTGCTCATAGGTGAGGGCTTTTCAGAGGTGGCTGGATCTAGGGCAATGGTAGCAAACCTAGAGCATACATTACTGAAAGTTCTAAAAGGTTCACCATCATTCATCTAGAATGTGTGGATATGGATTAAGGGTATGTGGTAACTAAATTAGTCCATAGTTCCCAGTGTGGGTAATAGGAAGGCCCACCCTGGGTGAGGGTGACACCAACCAATAAGCTTGTAGCCTGAATGGAATAAAAGGGAAAAGGAGGCTCACTGTTTGCTGCCTCCTGCCTACCCTACTATGGATGTTTTTCCTCTGCCATCTTCCTCTGCCATGCCTTGGAGCCAGCTGACAATGGGCTGAAGCCTCTATAAACTGTGAGCTAAATAAACCTCTCCTTTAACTTGTGGGTGTTGGGTACTTTGTCCCAGCACCAAGAAAGTAACTAAGACAGAAGCCTACCAAATTCTCCACAAGATCTGAAACTTCATCATCCTCTTCCTCTCCAGTAGCAAGTGGTGTTTTCTCATTCACAGATTGGGCAGAGCTTTAGCCAGTTTCAGTACCAAAATGGTTAGCACTTCTATCAACTGTTTCAGTTCAGCATGGCCTGTAATGGTGTCTTGGTTACTTTTCTCTTATTGCTGAAACAAAATATCTGATACTAAAATAAAGGAAGGAAAGGTTTATTTAGCTTACTGTTTGTGAAGGATTCAGTCCATAATCAGCTGGCTCCAAGGCAGGGTGGCATGGCACAGGGGCAACACTTCAAGGCAGTAGACAGAGCAAAAGGAAGACAATAATCCTCTTCTCCTGGCTTATATTGTACACAGTGCCCCCACCATGGTGGGTGAAGCACTCACAAAATCTCTTTGCCTTCCTTTGCACAGGATGAGGATTTACAAAGTAAATCCTTACTTTATAAAGAATGAACCCTGGATCCCTATTGAGCCTCCCAGTTAAACTTCTAAACTGTTCAACTATAATAAATGGTGAGTGTTTGCTGCCAGATAAGCCTGAACCTTAGGGTTTTTAAAGTGGATCACATTTCCTTGGTTTGTATACATATTCATCTCTTCAATACCAGAGATAATGTTTCCCCCTAACTTTTGTAATGAGAACTGAATTTTTTTTTTATCAGCTGCTGTGGCTGTCCTATGAATCACCTTCTTTCTGCAAGCAGTTCCTTTCCCACCAGTGTGTGCCTGTGCCTGCAGTTTGGTGGGGTTTTGCCGTTTTATCTTTTTGGTGGGTTCATCAGTTTGGCAGGTTTTTGCTGGTTCATAGTTTCTTTTATCTGAGGCTCCTCTTCTCTGGTACCACTGCAAGGTGAAGGAACAGACAGTGTCATCTCACCCCCAGGGAAGCTACCTCTGGCTCAGCCTCACTTGGAGAGCCAGCCTGGTGCATCACATCACCTTTGTCTCCCCAGCCCTGTCCCTCCTTTTCTCACTCCTTCCAGAAACTACTCACTCCTGCCCCCATCCTCAAAAATAGGAAGCTTTTTATAGGAAATAATCTAAAACTTTATTGAAAAGTATTGCAATATGATTAATATACTGAAATATAAATCACATTCATGATTTAGAAGTAACAAATAGCCAGATGTGATGGTGCATGCTTATAACCCCAGCACTCAGGAGACTGAGACAGGAAGATCACAGCAAGTTCAAGGCCAGCCTGGGTTACACAGTGAGTTCAAGGCTAGCCTGAACTACATAGCAAGACCTTGTCTCAAAAAACAAAAAATTGGGCCAGTGATTAACTCAGTGGCACAAGTAGTTGCCCGGCAGGCACAATCTCATGTGTTTCATCCCCAACACCAAAACAAACAAACAAACAAATCAAAGATATTTGTCTTGGTAACTTTTCTCTTATTGCTGAGACAAAACACCTTACACCCAAAATCAGGGAAGAAAAGGTTTATTTAGCTTATAGTTTATGGAGGTCTTAGTCCATAATTAGCTGGCTCCAAGGCAGAGTGGCAAGGCTCTGGGGCAACACTTCAAGGCATCAGCCAGTAAAAGCAGCCAGAACAAAAGGGGTTCCTTATATTATACACAGGCCACCCCCACCCCAGGGTGTGTGTAGCACTCACAAAATCTCCTCTTATGCAGGAGGCAAATATTTACAAAGTAAGAATCTTGGCTTACTGCTGAGTCTCTTAAACTTCTAAACTTCTCAAATTGACACAATATATCAAATATAATGTTACTCCACCTAAACTGATTTATAAATTCAAAGTACTAGGAAGGTGAAATAGACATATCTTTATAGACTCAATGAAGTACAACTAAAAGCTCTGAACATCATATATAAAACAAATATGAAAAGACTCAAAGATGGACAGAAGATAGTAGAGAGGCTAGGCATGACAGTACCAAGTTCTCTGGGTTTTCTTTCCATGTCAGGCATAAAGCCCTTAGGGCTGAAGAAGCTGATAATGCAGATGATAAAAGATACAAGAAAATAGAGCCCCAGAGCTCCGACCATGGAGGGACTCAAGGAGCAGCACAGAAAGGCAATTTGCCCGCCCTATCGGTAAGCACCCCTGGCATGAGGCAGAAGAATCACTCAGCAGCTCCCAGGAGCTTACTGGCGAGCAGGCTAAGAATTAACCCTCCACCACCACTCCCCCCTCATTAGCAAGTGAGCCAGAGATACAGACATCTCTTGAGAGGTTGACCATATGCAATGTAGTAAATAGGGGGGATTTCCTTCTACCATCTCTTTGAAGGCAAATATTGTTATCACTGTTTTGCTTTGTTCTGATTAATGATATTGCTCTATTCAATGTTCTGTTTTGATTAAGTTCTACAATGTCCTGTATTTCTTTTGATTTGGCTATACCTTCTTGAAAGAACAACTGTTGTGAAGATAACGGGATATACTATTGTACCTATTACTGTTATGCCATAACCTGTTGAGGGTTTCTGTATCAATTTCACTGCACTCTTTCTGTTGGCTTTGTTCTGTCTTGTTCTGTTGTATTTTGCTAATAATAAAAAATTAAAATAAATAAAAAATAAAAAGTAAACAACAAAACAGATCAGTAAGGTATTGTGCAAGCTGAAACATGATATAACTAAACAGATAATGGACTTGAAAAGCAAAAGGAGGAAAAGAAAGTGGTCTAAAGGATATAACTGCCTGTATGTTTAAGTGTGTAGGATTGATGACCATGTTGCTGGGTTTTTGTTGGATCGTTGAATGGAACTGTTCGCAGCCTCACTGTTTGAATGTCCACCTTGTATGCTTTAATTTTGTAACTTGAACAACTATATCTAGAGGACAATATGTAATTTATCAACTAGTGATTTCTTACTGTTTATTCTTTTCTTTTCCTTTGAAATTCTGTATTATTTCTTTCCTTTTTTGTTTCGCTTTTTTTCTCTTTAAATAAAATTTTAAAAAAGATACAAGAAAATAATGAAACACCACAAAAGCCTCCTCTTCCTACCAAAGAACCAGAAAAGGAGCAGCTTGGCAAGTCAGTAAGCTTTTCAATAATAACTGCTCTACTCTAGCAAGAAAAAACCATAGCCCTACCTTTAAGCACCTAGTTGGAAAGTCCAGACTTAAATGCTTATTATTACTTGAAAGAAGTCATACATTACTAGTGAAAGGCACTGGCTGGAAAGCAAGACTGTGTGGAAATCCTAGTGCTTCACCTTTGCCTTCTGTTAACAAGGAGTTCCAAAAATAGTCTCTTCCTCAAATGGTGCTCAGACAACTAGCTATCTATATGCAAAGGAATGAAATTGGATAATATGAAAAATTATACACTACGACCAAGTAAAATTTATCTCAGGAATACAAGGCTGGCCAAACATTTGAAAATCCACCACATCAGTGGCCCAAAGAAAAATGACACGCTTATATCACTAGATGCAGAAAAAGTATCTGACTAAATCTAAAAAGCATTTATGATAAAATCTCTTCATTAACCAGGATAGAGAGGAATTTACTTAATTTGATAAAGAACATCTATAAAACTCTACAGCTAATATCATATTTAGAGGTAAGAAACTGGAAAATTCCCTGCTAAGAACAAGAACAGGCAAGGACATCCTTTCTCACCATTCATTCCCTTAAAATATTAGAAGCCCTAGCTGATACAGTAAGACCACAAAAGAAATAAATGATACACAAATTGAGAAGAAAAAAATAAAACATTTGCAGATGACATGATGAATATATGGGCACAATAACAATGATTATTTGTTGTTACTGGGAATACAAAATAGTACAGTCACATTAAAAAATATTATGTCAATTTCTTACAAAACACATTGTTACCTTATCCAGGAATCAGGTTTCTTGGTATTTACCTGAAGGAGTTAAAATTTATGTCCACATAGACATGTGAACATAGATGTTTATAGAAACTTTATTCATAATTTCAAGAACTTGAAAACAACCAAAATATCCTTCCAAGATGCAGATGAATTGATAAACTGGTACATACAGACAACAGAATGTTATTTGGAACTAAAAAGAGTTGAGCTAGCAAGTCATGAAAAGAAATGGAGGGAGGCTGAGGCAGAAGGATTGTTTGAGGCCAGTCTGGGCTATCAAGTGAGTTTCAGGCTAGGCTGAACTGCATAGTGAAAGAAAGAAAGAGGAAAGGAAAGGAGGAAAGAAAAAGAAAGAAGGAAGGAAAGAAAGAAGGGAAGGAAGGGGAAAGGAAAAGAAAAGAAAGGGAAGAAAGAAAGAAGGAAGGAAGGAAGGAAGGAAGGAAGGAAGGAAGGAAGGAAAAAAAGAAAAGAAAGAAAAAGAAAAATTATTACTAAGCAAAAGAAGCCAATCTGAAGGCCAGCAGTGGTGGTGCACTCCTGTAATCCCAGCACTCTGGAGGCTGAGGCAGGAGGATTGTAAACCCTTGGCTAACTCTATCAAAAAAGGAAAGAAAAGACTCAAATCCATACAGTTAGGAATGAAAAGGGTGAAATCACAACAGATCTTGCAGAAATTCAGAAAATCATGCATACCTACTTTGAAAACTTGTATTCTAACAAGATGGAAAATACAGAAGAAATGGACAGATTCCTAGATATATATCAATTACGAAAGATGAATCAAGAACATATAAAAATCCTAAATAACTCAATATCAATAAAAGAAATCAAAGATATAATTAAAAACCTAGTAACAAAGAAAAGCCCAGGCTCTGAGGGATTCAATGCTGAATTCTACAAGAAATTTAAAAGAGACCTAACACCACTACTTCTCAAACTCTTTAATGAAATTGAAAGGGAAGTAATACTTACAAATTCAATACTGGAAGCAAGCATTACCCTGATACCAAAGCAAGAAAAGGACCCAACAAAGAAAGAGAATTATAGGCTAATCTTCTTAATGAACATTGATGCAAAAATCCTAAATAACATACTGGCAAACAGACTGTAACAAACTGTCAAGAAGATTGTATACCATGATCAACTGGAATTCATCCCAGGGATGCAGGGATGGTTCAACATATGTAAATCTATAAATGTAATATACCATATTAACAGAGCCAAGGACAAAAATCATATGATTATCTCAATAGATACAGAAAAAGCTTTTGACAAAATCCATCACCCATTCATGATAAAAACCCTACAGAAAACTGGAATAGATGGTCTTTATCTCAATCTGATAAAAGACATCTAAAGCAAACCCACAGCCAACATCATATTAAATGGACAAAAACTGACAGCTTTCACTCTAAAATCAGGTGCAAGACAAGGATGTCCACTGTCTCCACTGTTATTCAACATAGTCCTCAAAACCTTAGCTGGAGCAATTAGATAAGAGAAAGAAAGGGCCAGGGATTTAGCTTAGTGGCATAAGTGCCTGCCTGGTGAGGGTGAGGTCATGAGTTCGATCCCAGGTACAAATAAATAAATAAATAAATAAAGATAGGAAAGAAAGAAGTTAAACTATCATTATTTGCAGATGACACACTAGTCTACTTAGGAGACCTCAAAAACTCTACCAAAAGACTACCAGATTTAATAAGCAAATTCAGTAACATAGCTGCTTACAAAGTCAACATTTAAAAATCAATAGCCCTCCTGTAAATAAATAACAAACTCACTGACTCACTGAGAGAGAAATCAGAGAAACAATACCTTTTACAATAGCATCCAAAAAAATGAAATACCTAGGAATCAATCTAACAAAGGATGTAAAAGACCTCTACATTGAAAACTATAGTACTCTGAAAAAGGCGATTGAAGAAGATATTAGAAAATGGAGGGATAAGTGCCTCCCTGGTAAGCACAAAGTTGTGAGTTCGATCCCCAGTAAAAAAAAAAAAAAAACCCACAAAGTAATTTCCACTGATTTCCCTGCTTAGACAAACAAAAAACTCATCTCAAGGGGTTTCCTTTCTTGGGCCAGGGGATTAGCTCAGTGGTGTAAGTGCAAATGCGAGGTCATGAGTTCAATCCCTGGTTAAAAAAAAAAAAAAAAAAAAAGAAAATGGAGAGATATCCTGTGTTCTTGGGTAGGAAGAACCAATATAATAAAAATGGTCATATTTCCAAAACTGCTACACAGATTCAATGGAATTCCAATCAAAATTCCAATAGCATATCTCACAGAATGAGAGAAAACAACCCTAAAATTCATCTGGAACCAGAAGAGACCTAGAATAGCAAAGGCGATCCTAGGCAACAAAGGCAAGACAGGGGGCATCACAATATCCCTGACTTGAAATTATACTATAAAGCTACTGTGATTAAAAAAAAAAAAAAGTGTGGTACTGGCAGAAAAAAACAAACAAAAAACCAGACCCAAAGATCAATGGAACAGATTAGAAGAGGCAGAAACAACTCCAGGCACACTAAGCCACCTTATCTTTGACAAAAGTGCCAAACACATTCACTGGAAGAAAGATAGCCTCTTTAATAAATGGTGCTGGAAAAACTGGCTCTACACATGCCAAAGATTAAAACTGGACCCATCTCTTTCACCATATACCTGCTAAAATCAAAATGGATCAAAGATCTTAATATTAAAGCAGAAACATTAAATCTTCTGGAAGGGAGAGCCAGGCATGGTGGCTCATGCCTGCAATTTCAGCACTTGGGAGGCTGAGGTAGGAGGATTGTTGCGAGTTCGAGACCAGCCTGGGCTACAAAGTGAGCTCAAGGCCAGCCTGAACTGCATAGCAAGACCCTGTCTCAAAAAGACAAAACAAAACAAAACAATCTTTTGGAAGATAGAGTAGATAAAACTCTTGAAGACACTGGTGTAGGCAGACTTTATGAACAAAATCCTGATTGCACAGGAACTAAAACAAATAACCAATAGCTGGGATCTCACCCTACTGAAAGATTTTGCACAGTGTTATGGATTTAAAACTGGTGGTCAAGTTAATGACAGCTGAATTAAATCAGCATGGTGCTGAGTGTAGATGTTTCACCAGAGGAAAGTTGCCAGCATAAATAGAGACAGAGAAGCTAGGTGTTGTGGGTTTTTCTAAGAGTTGCTGTCTGAGCTGTTGGTTCTCCTGGAGGAGCTCATCATGATTAGCTTCCCCAGTGTGAGTTTGACCACTGTCATCGGAGGAGCTCAGGACCTTGGTGAGAGTGGCTGTGATTCGCTCTGGGGAGCTCTGGTCCTTACATCAAGCATCATTTCCTGGCTCCGGAGGGAAAGATGTGTCCTGTTTAATCTCTAGGAGAAACTCATCATGCTGGCTTTCTGGCATGTACTCAACTGTTCTTATTTTCAGAGAAGCTCAGGACCTCTGTGTCACTGAGGATGGCTGTGGTACTTTTCAGGACAGCACTGGTCTTTCTTTTGAACATGACTTCTTGGCTCCAGTGTAGAACCTTCAACCTACCAGCACAGCTCCTTCACCCTGCTGGCACAGGCTTTCTAGCTTCCACCACTGACCTTTGGGCCTTCTCAGTACAGATCTGTAAAACAGACTGTTGTGAGTCCTTGTGGGCTCTAGACCTCCAGTAGGACTTGTGGGAGGCATTGTCTTGAGCTCTAGGTCTTTATCTGGACTCATGCAGGACATTGCTGTGAGATCCAGGCACTTGGCAGAATATTACTGGTCTTTAGTGTTGTGGACAGATTTCCTGCACTTTCGTTTGTTCATCTATGGGTGACTGTCATAAAATAATATTATAAATTCTGTATCCTGATTCTAATTGTTCTCATAACCCCTGACTACAACACACAGCAAGAGAAACCACCAATGAAATAAAGAGACAACCCAGCACATGGGAGAAAATGTTTGCCAGCTGTTCCTCAGACAGAGGATTACTATCAAGAACATATAAAGAACTCAAAAACATCATTCTTCCAGATTTAAAGACCCAATCAAAAAATGGGCATCTGAGATGAATACATACTTCTCAGATGAGGAAATATGAACAGCAAATAAATATGTGAAAAACTGTTCAAGATCACTGGTCATTTGAGAGATGCAAATTAAAACAACACTAAGATTCCACCTCACCCGAGAAAGAAGGGTTATTATCAAGAAATCAACCAATAACAAATGCTGGAGGGGCTGTGGGGAAAAGGGAACCCTTCTTCACTGTTGGTGGGAATGCAGACTGATGCAACCAAGTGGAAATCAGTGTGGAGATTCCTCAAAAAACTAGGATTAGAGGTTCCATTTAACATGGCTATTCCCCTTCTGGATATCTTTTGAAAAGAATTAAAAACGTCTTACCACAATGATACATGAGCACCCATGTTTATAGTAGCACAGTTTGTAATAGCTAGATCTCAGAAACAACCTAAATGCTCATCGACTGAGGAATGGATAAAAAAAGATATGGTATTTTTATACAATGGAGTACTACTCAGCCATAAAGAAGGATAAACTTGAGACTTTTATAGGTAAAGGGATGCAACTTGAGACCATATGTATTAGTGAAATAAGTAAGACACGTGTGTAAACACCGTATTGTTTCAGTAATGTAACAAGCTGGAAGAAACAACATATGTATATGTGTATGTATATGTATATAAAAATAGTTAAGCTAGTTATACTACTGATTTCTCTAAGGTCACTGAAGAGAAATATTTGTGCTGGTACTATTTGGACAATTGAATGCAGATGTCTTGTTCTCTGGGTGAATGATTTGGAGATGGCAACGCACAATGTACCATTGCTGTACCCCAATTGATGTGTTTTGAAAAAGAAAAGAAAAAGTAGTTGCTTAGGTTACAAGATATAGGCATGCAAGCCAGGGATTTAGCTCAGCGGTAAAAGCATCTGCCTGGCAATCGTAAGGTTGAGAGTTCAATCTCCGGTTCTAAAAACAAACAAAAAAGATACAGGCATGCAAAACTGATCAAACAATATAAGCATAGACTGATCTTTTTAATGAACTAAAAGAAATTAGTAGTATAATTATGTTAGCTATCATATATATATATATATATATATATATATATAAATATATATATATATATTATATGTAAATTTTTCTTTTTCCTTCGTTCTTTTCTCTTCTTCCCTATTCCGGTTGTTCTTTCCTTTTGAGCAGTTTCTTTTCCTTTCTCAATATCTATTGCAGATTTTGTAACTTATTTACTCTTTTAATTTCTTTTTTATTTTTTATTTATTTATTTTTTTTTTTTGAGACAAGGTCTCACTATGTAGTGTAGGCTGGCCTAGAACTCATGGCAATCCTCCTGCCTCGGCCTCTCAGGTGCTGGATTACAGGTGTACACCACCATGCCTGAGAAACCAGGGTTTTTGGATGATAATAATGTGACAATATAGGCTCATCAGTTATAACAAATGTACCATTCCTAGTCAGTCATGGTCACCCATGCTTGTAATACCAGCACACAGGAGGCTGAGGCAAGAGGATTGCCATGAGTTGGAAGCCTGTCTGTGTTACATAGTGAGTTCAAGGTCAGCTGAACTACAAAGTAAGACTCTGTCTCAAAAAACAAAAGGAAACAAAAAAACAGCAAAACAATGTACCATTCTTGGGAGGCAGGCAGTGATTATGTGAGAGGGTACATATGCATGAAGTTAGAGATGCATATGAAATCTCTATTTTCCTTTCAATTTTGCTATAAACTTAAAACTATCCTAACAAATTAAATAAGTAAATAAATAAGCAGAATAATTAATTAGTTAGATTTTAAAAGCTGAGTTCAGTGGTGCACACTTGTAAAACCAGCACTTGGGAAGCTGAAACAGGAGGATCTCTGTAAGTTCCAGACCAGCCTGGGCTACATAGTGAGTTCCTGGACAGTCTGAACTATGTAGTGAGACCCTGTCAGGAAAGAAAGAAAGAAAGAAAGAAAGAAAGAAAGAAAGAAAGAAAGAAAGAAAGAAAGAAAGAAAGAAAGACAGGCCAGGGATCTAGCTCAGTGACATAAGCACCTGCCTGGCAAGCGCAAGGTCATGAGTTTGATCCCCAATATCAAAAGAAAGAAAAGAAAGAGAGATAGAGGAGAGAGAGAGTAAAGAGAAAAGCAAAAGAAACAAGCTAGTGATGTAATTCAGTGTTTAGACTTGCCTAACATGTCTGAGCCCCTTGGTTTGATCCTCAGCACTCCAAAAAAAAAAAAAAAAAAAGGAAAAGAAAGAGGAAAAGGTCAGACATACAGTCAATCTCAGAGCTTTTACATTTAATGTTCTCTCTGCATAAAATTCCCAATTTATCATTCATTCAGGTTTTTGCTCAAACAACTATATTTTCAAAAAGGACTCCTAGGGCCATGGATTTAGTTCAGTGGTATAAGTGCATACCTAGGAAGCATGAGGTAGTGAGTTGACACCTTGGTACCAAAAAAAAAAAAAAAAAAAAAAAAACTTTCTAGCCAGGGATGTAGCTCATGGCATGAGTGCCCACCTGGTAACCACAGGGTTGTGAGTTCAATCCCTGGTACAAAAAAAAAAAAAAAAAAGAACTTCTAGACTAATGCTGTCTAACATGGCATCCGTGGTCTCATAGGATGGCATATGCCTTTAATCCCAGCACTATGGGAGGCGGAGGCAGGAGGATTGCAAATTCAACTCTGGCCTGGATGATCTAGTGGCTTAGGAAGATTCTGTCTCAAAATAAAATATATACAGCTCAGTGTGAAGAACCTGGGCTCCACCCCTGGTGCTGCCAAAAAACAAAAAACAAAGAAGTTTGACATGGTAAGCTCTCCATAAATATGTATCAAATAAATAAAGCCAGAAGTCAGAGTATTTTGTATGTACAGTAGACATGTTCCAGTCTTTATAATTAGCCTCTGGACTGTGTTTAATATTATATTATTGAAATTCTTTTTCCTTGGACTATGGGACCACAATGCGTTTTTCTTTTTTTTTTTTTGGACAGGCACTTAGCCCAACTTAGCCTCGAAGTCATAGCAATCCTCCTGCCTCAGCCTCCTGGGTGCTGAGATTACAGATGTGTACCACCACACCTACCTTCTCTGAGTAGTCTTATCTATTTCCCATGTTTAGTAACCATCCTTATGCTAAATACTTCAAAATCTCTTTCCTCTCCATATCTCTGTATATTTGCCTATCTTCAGGTACCACTGACATAAACCTGAAAATGTGTCAAAAAGCTGAACTGTTTTTTAGTGTCTCTTGTATTCCTTCACCTTCTATCTGGTTCTTCCTTCAGATATTCTGTTTTTTAAGAAAAGCATCACCAGGCCAGGGATTTAGCTCAGCAGTACAAGCACCTGCCTGGCAAGTACAAGGTTGTAAGTTTGATCCCTGGTACCAAAAAGAAAAGAAAAGAAAAGAAAAGAAAAGAAAAGAAAAGAAAAGAAAAGAAAAGAAAAGAAAAAAACATTACCATTCCCCCACTTTTTTAAACCTGACACTTTTTTCTGTGTGTGTGTGTATTTTTGAGACAGAGCCTCTCTATGCAGTTTGGTCAGGCCTTGAGCTCACTTTGTAGCCCAGGCTGGTCTCAAACTCCAAACAATCCTTCTGCCTCAGCCTCCCAAGTGCTGGGATTACAGGTGTGAGCCACCATGCCCAGCTAACTAGACACTTTTTTCCAAAACACATCAATCAGGAGGCAACAATGGTACATATATTATGTATTTAAACCAGATGCCTTTAAACTAACTTTCGTTCCTTACATCCAACAGTAAATTACATATTAAGCAGCTACTATGTGCCAGGTATTATTGTTCCAGGCACTGGGAATGAAGCCTGCTTAAGCAACTTAATTGTAACGCATTTGCTATTCCTTAAATAAATGTACAAACAGTTGGGTTTAAGACTGGGTCAGCAAAAATTAAAAAAAAAAAAAAAGATTGGGTCAGCAGTGTCACAATATCAGACCATTAAGCCAGAATCTGTATGGTTATCTTTGCATTAGACCTTTGTGGGTTTAAGTCAGCTCTAAGCATCATAGCTTCATTTGCAAGGCAGAAAGCAAGCAAGAAGAGTGAAACAAAAGAGTTCTTTGCACTGAGCTACATTGCCAGCTACTTTTATCTTTCTTTCTTTCTTTTTTTTTTTTTTTTTTTTGTACCTGGGAGCAAATTCACAATCACATGAGCCAAGCAGCTACACTGCTGAGCCAAAGCCCCAGTTTATCTTTCATTTTGAGACAGAATCTCACTAAGTTGCTAAATTGCCCAGGTTGGGCACCAACTTGCCATTCTCCTACCTCAGTCTCCCAGAGTCCTAGGATTACAGATATGTGCCAGCACATCTAGCTACCTTAATTTATCTTGATATTGATCATGTGAACACTTTGTTTGGTGTTTGGTTTTATGATCCAGGGTCTCACTACATAGCCCGCAGCATCCAACTTGTGGCAATCTTTGTATCTCAGTCTTTCAAGTGCCAGAATTACAGGCATGTGCTACCATACCTGGAAACACTCTTGCAATTCTAAGTTCAGTTTGGTGGTACACAACTGTAGCTTCAGTTACTTGGGAGACTGAGAAAGGAGCATCACTTGAGTTCAAGTTCAAGACCAGCTGAGCAACATAGTGAGATTCTCATCTTAAAAAAAAAAAAAAAAGGAGGATGGAAGAAGGTGATTTTTAGTTGGTTTTTGGAAGGTGACTACTATGGTTTGGATCATGAATGTTCCCCAGGCCTTACACAAGCTCCCTGGCATTACTGAGAGCTGGTGGAACCATTATGAAGTAAGGAAGTTTAAGCAAGTAAGGACTCATCCTTAAGGGGTTACTGGTATCTGAGCCCCTGTTTTCCCTCTTTTGCTGCCATAAGGTGAGTGGCTGCTTCTGTCAAGCACTCCCACCATGATGTATTGCCTTGCCACCAGCCCAGAAGCAACAGGACCAATACTCATGAACCAAAACCTCAAAACATGACCCAAAATAAAACTTTCCTCTTTTAAATTTATTAGCTCAGGTTTTTTTGTCAAAAAGATTAACTTCTTTTTAACATGGTATAAAAAGTGAAACTTTAAATAAGTACATAAATGTACAAACAAGGTATTGAGATTCCACAATAACTATGAAATAACAGGGTGACTGATAAAAAGAGGAAGATTTTTTTTTTCTTTTTTAGTGTTGGGAGCTGTTGAAGCTGGAAATTGACCACAAGTGCCAAGCTGGAGAATGATCATTTTAAGAACAAAGAGTACCTGGGGCAAACTATGTGAAGAAGCTGCTTCAGCCCAGAGAACTCCTGGCCTCAAAACAATCTGAACAGTGGACAACAAGGTGTCATGTGACATTAATTTGCTAAAAAGCTCAAATAAACGCGCCTGCAGTGAGGAGCCAATACTTTTCCTCCCATCAGGAGGAGAAGGACTCCACCTGACCCCAGGTTTGTCTCTTATTTTCCTCATCCTCTTGTGGTTCTTAACCGCAAGAACCTCAGGAGCTGCTTGGGTCACGGCATATGACGCCTGAACAGGGACAGGGTAAGAGATTGAGGGTGAGAGAACACTTCCATAGGCATGTAACTTAAGAAAGAAGTACATTGGTATAGGTCAGTAGTCATCACTGGAGTGTATGGATACTGGCTTCATCAGGTGTAAAGAGTGGGCACTGAAACTCCCTTATTCTTTAGGGCCAGTTATAAACAGGCCTGAGAGAAACCCCTTCCCGGGGGTTGGGGGAGAAGATGTATTGGTTTCATTAGTGGTATAATTCTGAACAAACAACTTTTAAAGAATCAGAAATGTATATGGAAGTTTTTGTTGTATGCTTGATTCCAATTTACTTTTCTCTTGTGGATTGTGATTAAGAAATGTCTTGATGATTGTGGGCTTGTTGGGATTCCCACAAGGAAATTGGCTTGTAGCTATATTTTAAAATCAAGTCCCAAGCAGGGGACAAGGTGGCAGAGTAACAGAAACTCCGATAAAGTTTAATAAGCTTTGCAACCTTGCTCAATTAGGTAAGGAAGGAGAGATGAGGGATAACTCTTCCTCACAAAATGAGAACTTTGCTGCAAATTTTATTATTTTATTTATTTTTTTTGGTGCCAGAGATTGAACTCATGACCTAGCACTTGCAAGGTAGGTGCTTATGCCACAGAGCTAAATCCCCAGCCCCAAATTTTATTTTAAAACACCCGAACTTTTGGGGCTGAGGATTCAGCTCAGTGGTAGAACGCTTGTCCAGCAAGCTGGAAGCCCTGGGTTTGGTCCTTAGCAACAACAAAAAAAACCCACCCAAACTTTTTAATTAAGCCACAAGCAGCTATCTTCATCTTTTCAGCTCAGAGAAATTTTGCTGTGTCACAGTGTTACAGGCAGCTAAGCTAGCTGGAAGTATTATAGGCAGTCAGACAGTGCAGGGCCCTCAAAGGAGCCAGGGCAGAAGTTCAGATACCTTGCAGCCTTGGAAGAGACAATCAATCACCTGCTGTGGGCCAGATCTCAAGACAGAAGGCAAAGCAAATACAGCCACATCCTAAGGATCCACAGTCCAAATAGTTCTCTGTCACCCTGAGGAAGTCAGAAGTCAACATCCTACCCCACAGCAGGAAGAATCACTGCTGTTAAGCATGCCTACTTAGTACGTGACTGGCTCCTCCATTTGCTCCTAATTTAATCAATTTTACCTGAGCAGTTAATCCTATTGGTTGACCACAGTTCTGTCCCACCTTATGCCCATCTTGCAAATTCCCATTTTTCCCCACCTTTGATCCATCTAATCTCATGGATTTTACTTCATAAAAGTCCCTGGAAAAGACCAGAGTTCTTAGTAACCAGCTGGGGACCCTTTCTATCTCTTTCTCAGAAGGCTTTCTTTCTCTCAATAAATACATTATGCTCTAAACCTCCATTGTTCCTAAAATTCATTCTTCGATTTTAGAGAACATAAACTCATATCGGACATAGTAGGTTGAGAGTTTCATTCCCCTATATCAACAGGTTAAAACTTCCACCTCTCACAAAGAGGATTTTCAGTGTCTACTCTGCTACTAAACTTTGAACCCCCAATAGTCAGAGACAAACTAAAATCACTCAGGTCATCAGTTCACAGCCTAAAGGAAGAAGGGGCATTTTGTTAAAGTTGTGCTTCTCATGTGTGGGGGCAACACAGCCAATAACTGTCTCTTCAAAAAAACCTTAATCTATCCATCCAAAGTGTAGATGATGATATCGTTGGGCCATTCGATGTAAATTGAAAACTGATGTGGAAAACCTACCTGTTCCAGAAAAACCTCTAGCGGGGCCTACCTGGGCTTCACCAAACAATGGGGGTGCTTTCCTTAATTCCTCCCAAATTCATTTGCCTTGGCTTTTATAAAACTTCTAAGATGACAGATTGTGGCCCCAAATGATTGGAAAAGAATAACTAAAATATGTTTAAGTCCAGGGAATTACTTATTATGGAAGAAAGCATTTTTTGAATTGTGCACAGATCAGGCCTCTGGCAGTGCTGATCAGAATTTAGCCATTACAAAAGATATGTTAGCTGGAGAGGAAGCGAAATCCCTAGAACTTGTTTTTGATATGCAAACAATTGATACATTTAGAATTGCAGCCTCAAGGGTGTGGAGGGAATTTCCTTCACCAGGTAAAACATCCATTGATTTGATTTTTAGTCAGCAGGGTCCAAATAAACCATTTCAGTATTTTATCTTTCAAAATGCAAATAAATGGTGTAAAGCACCAAGGAACTTCCCTGTGGAGGCCGGGCCTAGCTTGGTGAGGTGAGACCTACCTTGTTGAGCCGGGGTTTGCAACCCTGGCTTCCATGTGCCTGTTGAGGCAAATTATAATGGGAGCACATTTATGAGATAGCTAACTTATAAATATTTCATGATCGGTTAGAGTTTCTCATCAAGGTACTGTTCTGCTGTTTCTGCTGAATTCAATTGATCTTGACAGTGTCTATAGCCCAGCTGCACACCTCTGATGAGCACTGAATCAGAGTAATTGCCTATATCTTAAGGCACCCTGGGCTAATTCAAGACTCCTCCCCAGAATGTCCCTATATTATGGTAATGTCCTTAACTATGCTCACTCTTTAAGGGTCCCTTCCACTTATTCCTGGAGTATTTCTTTTGTTTCAAGATCAGCCTGCCTGTCAATCTATGACTCAATATATGTAACCAATTATGTAACGTTTGTTCTGTCACTTGCTTTGTACCTCCTATTTCTCAATTCTATAGGAACTAAACTTTTCCTAAAGTCAGAGCTTTTGCTTTTGAGGAATTATCCTCACAACAGTCCACTAGTGTAAAGATTAAATTCTGCCTTCTTATCTCCTTGGTGCAAAAAGTCTCCTTTTCAGTATGGTTTGGTTTGGCTTGGGAATTTTTCTGCAACATGCTGAGGGACAAATCCACCTGGGCCTAACAGGCCTTTCAATGGCCACCCCACTGGTGACAATGCAGGACTCAGTCAGGGCCAGGAAGGCAGGACAGGCCTCTGGCATGTCCAAGCTACCTCCATCTTTTCCCACTGCCTGCAGGGGTGCTTTATGGATCAAAAGTTTATAAGGCACCAGCACTGGCACTGCCCACATTCTAACCCCCAGCAACAATGGGGCCTCCCGGCCAGAGTGAGAACAAAACCTGTGTGCCCAGCACCTGGGGTCAACTTGCCAGGACAGTGGCTGCATGTGCACACCCCTCACAGTGGCCAAGATTTTCCTGCAGCCTGCTTGCACACCAGCAACCATGCCTGCCACCTCCAGGCAGGGAGACAGGAGTCACAGCCTGAGCTGGAAACCACAAATGGCAAAGGAGAGGCCAAAGAGCCTAAATACAAAATGCAGTTTTGTTTTGTTTCATTTTTTTTTCTTCCTTCTATCTTACCACACAAATTCCTTTTTTTTTTTTTTTTTTTTTTGGTACCAGGGATCAAACTCACAACCTCACATTTGCCAGGCAGGTGCTTAAGCCACTGAGCTAAATCCCCACAAATTCCTTATAATCCTTTAGTTTAAAAATGATTAAATGTGCTCACAATTTAAATTTCAAAAAACAAAAGGGGGAGTTCACCTCATAATAGATTTCACTTGGCAGCATATACCACTTAAAAATTTTAAAATTCTAATAAAGATGGAAATACAATAGCAGAAAGATAATGCAATCAAATAAAGGCTAAAATGGGGAAAGATCTTCATACTGGACAATAAAAGCACCTAGTCCAGTGCTAATTTGGGGTTGAGGGTATGCTCATATTTTTCCAGGAAATGCTAAACAGCCTATCTGGGAGCCAATGTGTGCTGTCCAGCTGTATCATGGACCCAAAACAGAGGAGTTGATTCCACCTCTCAAGAAGCTGATGCTAAAAAAAAACACAAAACAACAACAAAAAACCCTGAAACAAAAAACATGGGGCTGGGGATTTAGCTCAGCTGCATAAGTGCCTGCCTTGCAAGTGTGAGGTCATGAGTTCAATCCCCGGTACAGATAAAAAAAAAAAAAAGAAAGAAAGAAAGAAAGAAAGAAAGAAAGAAAGAAAGAAAGAAAGAAGCTGATGTTCAGTCCTATGACAGTGTTACCTCAGAGATGTGGCCACAACCAATAAACAAGGATGGAGTTAGATCAGACCTGAGGCCAATTAAAGGAATTAATGCAGAATGCACAGGAGATGGTAATGAAAAACAAGAACCAAAAGTCTAAATAGGTGATGAATATGTAGAGATAACCAAACTGAAAGTTTAATTAAAGTAGGAGACACAAAGATTACTAGTATTCTTAAGATAAAATGCAAAAATATGTAACAGGTAAGATTTTGTCCTTTTCAAATTCCTTTTACAAAAGATCTCTGCTAATTGACCTGCAACAAATCTGACTAGTCAATTTATAGTTATAAGTTCTATATTTGTAAAAAATAATTGTAATTCAATTTGGGCAAAAATATATTTGAGTATACACTGATTGTCTAAGATGTTTGGAAGGGGCTGGGGATTTAGCTCAGTGGCATAAGCGCCTGCCTGGCAAGCATGAGGTCATGAGTTCAATCCCTGGTACAAAAAAAAAAAAAAAAAAAGACTAAAAATGGTAGCTATTATAGCCAGGCATGTGGCTCACGCCTGTAATCCCAGCACTGGGGAGGCTGAGGCAGGAGGATTGTTGTGAGTTCGAGACCAGCCTGGGCTACAAAGTGAGCTCAAGGCCAGCCTAAAGTGCATAGCAAGACCCTGTCTCAAAAAGACAAAAAAAAAAGAAAGAAAGAAAGAAAGAAAGAAAGAAAGAAAGAAGGAAAGAAAGAAAAAAGATGTTTGGATTATAGAATTACAAAACATGCTTCCACCTGGTCCAAATACCACCTGGATTGCCAGCTGGTCCAAATGATACAAAGATTAGTTATGCAAACGTAGTATATATTTTTATTGACTTGAGAGTCTCTCATTGTTTAAAAATTAATGGGTTAAATATTATAATTGGATTTTTCATAAGTCACCAAAAATTATATTAAGATAAACAAAAATCCTTTGAGGTTGGGATTGTTGAACAGGACTCCAATTAATGAATAAGAAAACAGCTGCCTGGCAACATTTTTAACCAGTTCTTATTTATTGATTGGAGGCCCTAATGATCTGTATAGCCTTATGGGAGACACCCCAACTAAAATTATATAAAATATTAATGTAATACGTGCACATTGGTAATCATCAGAATACAATAAGGTTTTGATTTACAAAATGCCCATAGAAAGGTTTTCATACGGGTATGACAAATGATGGTTGTTAACTTCATGGTGTATTCATACATTCATCCTTCCAGATATACTTCCAGGTCTTAAAAAATGTAAAACAGGGATTATTTATGGTGACAAAATTTTGGTTCAGATTCAGATCTCTGCCTTCCACAAATGCTTATGAAATTTACATCCCACTAAACACCAAGTTAGGTAATAGCTTGTACATATTAGACAGGGAGGATTAATCAAAAAGGGGGTATCTTATGTTTAAAAATGCAAATTCAAATGTGTTTTAAAAATTCATCATGGGGCCAGGGATTTAGCTCAGTGGCCTAAGCACTTGCCTGGTAAGCACAAGGTCATTAGTTGGATCCCCAGTACTAAAACAAACAAAAATGTCATCATGATTGTCATGTTATAGCATCAGATATGGAATTTTTTGTTTGTTTTTGGTGCCAGGGATCAAATTCACGACCTCGAGTTTGCCAAGCAGGCACTTATGCCGCTGAGCTAAATCCCCAGCCTGGGCTAAACCCTTCACCCTCAGGTATGGTTTTGATTTCTAGTTTGCTGTGTAAAATATGTAACTGTTTGTTAACATCCTACAAGTATGAAAATGTTAAAGCATCCATGGTTGTTAAAAAATAACGGTTCCATTTTATATTTTAAGATGTTTGATATTTAGGTAAAATGATAATGTTATACTTACTGCCTCTACTACATTGTATTATCATCAGTCTTTTCTTCAGGATGTTCAACAACTGAGATATAGAGACCACAATTAGAGAGACAAATGGACTAAGAGGATAGCCAATGTTTTGGTCCTAGCCTAGCCTTCCAAGGTCAATGAGGACCCAGGACGTAAGAGTACCTCTGCTGTGTCATTCTATACTCAGCGAGTCCCTGGTCTTCTGATCAAGAAGATTGTGACACCACTAAGGAAAGCGCTCATCCCCATATGGTGTGCCTAAGAGAGTCACCAGGAGAAAAAAAATCTCCCAAAGAAAGCAACTTGGTCAAGCAATGGCTGTGACTCATCGGAACAGTTGATACTGACAGAACTCGGCGGTGCTACAGCTGGTTACAAGGTATTCCTGAGGAGACTTAACTGACCTTGAGAGATAACAAAATTGACTGTTTTTAAAACAGATCTCACCTTAACTTGGTCTTGAACATCCTGCAGAAAACGTACAAGTAGAGGTATATAAAACAATGCTAAAGTAGTATGTTGGCTATAAAAGAAGCTCAAATCACTAACACCTTCTGACAGTTGTTGGCTACACTAGTAACTGTCTGTTATTATGGATTAGTAGACTATAAAATGTTTATATTGGGGCTGGGGATTTAGCTCAGCAGCATAAGCGCCTGCCTGGCAAATGCTAGGTCATGAGTTCAATCCTCGATACCAAAAAATAAATAAAAATTAACAAAATAAAATAAAATGTTTAAATTGTGGGAGTTCTAACAGCTCTTTCAGCTTCAACAGATCCATCCTGTGCAACAACAAAACAAAAGAGAGGGAGATGTTGGGAGCAGTTCAAGCTGGAAATTGACCACATAGGCAAGGCTGCTGGAGCATGATCATCCCAAGAACAAAGACCACCTGGGGCAAAACATGTGAAGACGCTGCTTCAGCCCAGAGAACCTCTGGCCTCAAAACAATCCGAACAGTGTGTTGCTAGGACAACAAGGTGTCATGTGACATTAAGTTTACTAAAAGGTTCAAATAAATGCCCCTGCAGCGAGGAGCCAGTACCTTTCCTCCCATCAGGAGGAGAAGGACTCCACCTGACCCCAGGTTTGTCTCTTCTTATTTTCTTCATCCTCGCGCAGTCCTTCACCCCAAGAACCTCAGGAGCCGCTTAGGTCGCAGCATTTTAGTAATAGGGATTGAACTCAAGACCTCATGCTAGCCAGACAGGTGCTTGTGCTGCTGAGCTATATCCCTGGCTGAGAAAGGTATATTTTGAAGCTATAACTAAACTATATTTTGAAGCTATAACTAACAAGTAGGCATAATGGTTCACTCCCATAATCCCAGCACTCTTTGAGCTCATTTTGGACAGTTTAGCAAGACCTTGTAACACTAGCCAGTCATGGTGGTATATGCCTGTAATCCCAGCACTAGGCAGGCTGAGGCAAGACAATCATCATGAGTTTGAGGCCAGCCTGGGCTATGCAGCCAGATCCTGTCTTAGCAAACTAGGGGGAAAAAACTAACAAAATTAACTAATGGGCTACACTAATGATATTAAGTGTGTGACAAAAAGATGACTTCAAGTCAGTATAGTCAGTCCTTCACTTGTGAATGAGTTCCAAATTATATTCCTTTGTGGGATGGTTGATTGATTATGTCAATTTGAGGAGTTTAGTTAAAAGAAGCTTAACTAAATCCTTAGAAATTTCATACTCTAGGGTTGGGAGATCCACCTACTGGGGTAAATAAGCACCTTCATCAATAATTTCTCTAAGTGTTGCTGGAAATTCTTGGGCAGCTGTGGTATCTCCACTTACAGCCTCTGTACTCATTCGCTGGAACTGGCTCCACACTTGATTCTTAAACCACCCATGCCTGGCAGTAAAAGATGTACTCTGCTCACCCTGGATTTTTCCTCAAGTCCTCCAACCAGCTTTTAGCATTTTCTTGAATAAGCATTAAACTGAGTAGGACTTGACACTGATGCTGACTCTGCATCCACACAGTGAAAAGTTTTTCCATCTCCTCCAACACTCAACCATGACTTAGGGATATTATTATTGACTTCATTCATATAGCAGACTTCATATGTCATTGATCTTGTCCTTGTTCTTGTTTTTTTTTTTTTTTTTTTGGTATGAGGAATTGAACTCAGGACCTTGCACTTGCCAAGCAGGCACCATGCCACTGAGCTTTATCTCCAGACCTTATCCTTATTCTTTACAATTGTGCTAACAGTTGAACGATTCACATTATAAGAGCAAGTGACATCTATACCATCTCTTCACCTCAGTCCAATTCTTCAACTAGTTTCACTTTTGCTTCTATGATTATTGTTTTACAGTTCATAGTAGTTCCATCCACATCACCACTGCTCTTCCTCTTCTTTCTGGACATCCTGGGCTCCGATTGAGCACTGTACACCAGCACACAGCAGCACAACTGTGACAATGTCCAGCAGACACATGAGCTACTTCTGTGATTTGTTCACATCTGCAAAAGGTGAGGTTTATTAGTATCAGTGAAAATTTGCAACTGGAGTGTTTGTAAGTTGGGAACTTACTGTAATGATTTTCATTCATAAATAAAGTGCAAAGAAAGTTAATTGAAGCCAGATGTAGTGTCATGGACCTGTAATCTCAACACTATAGGAAGGTGAGGAAGGAAGAACATGAGTTTGAAGTCAACCTGGGCTACACAGTCTCAAAATAAACAACAACAAAAAAAAGTGAAATAAGGGTCTAAAGTCATATTATTAGTTACCAAGTTAGAATCTAGTTCTAAGTACAATCAAAATCAAATCTCTGCCAGGCATGGTAGCACACACCTATAATCCCAGCGTTTGGGAAGCTGAGGCAGGAGGATTACTGCGAATTTAAGGCCAGTCTGGGCTCTGTAGTGAGTTCAGGGATGACCTGAAATATACAACAAAATTCCTCTTTTTTTGTTTGGCTTTGCCTTTTTTTTTGTACTGGGGATCAAACTCAGGACTGCATGCTTGCAAGGCAGGTGCTTATGCTGCTGAGCTAGATCCCCAGTCCCATGTTTTGTTTTCTTTGAGACAGTATCTTGCTATGTAGCCCACGCTGGTTTTAAACTCACTTTGGAGCCCATGCTGCTTTAAAGTCACAGCAATCCTTCTGAGTCAGCCTCCCAAATGCTGGGGTTACAGGCATGCACCACCACCATGCCTGTCTTTCTTAAAAAAACAAACAAAACAGTAAATTTCTTTCTCTTTGCCATTTATCTCTGGAAAAAGCAGAATACAAAATCGCATATACAAGTTTATAATACTATAACACTAGGATGAATAAGAATAAAGGCTAAACTGGACACAGTAATGCATTCCAGAAGGCTGAAGCAGGAAGATTATAAACTCCAGCCTAGTCCAGATAACTTGGCGACCTAGCAGTATCTTTCTCAAAACAAAAAATAAATTTTTAGAGATGTAGATCAGTGGAAAGGCCTTGGGTTCAATCCCCAGTACCAAAAACAAAAATTTAAAATTAAAGTAGACAACTATTCAGAAGAAAACAAGAGACATTATGGTAGCCACTGTAGATTTCCTGTTGTCTTGCTTTGAAATCTGTGTCACTTACATTGTTTTTTTCTTATCTGCTTTGTTTTGTTCTGTTTTATTTTACACTCTTTAAAATAAAAATAGTAAGATTAAAAAAGTAAAATGTCATGATTATAACCCTTCACTCAAAAAAAATAAAGAATAAACTATAGTCAGTGACTGGTAAGTTTTTTGTATGCTTTGTTGTGATTTTTTTTTTTTTGTTATGTTTTTGTGGTACTGGGGATTGAACTCAGCATCTTTGCACTAAGTCACACCCCCAACCATTACTTAGAACCTGAGGACTGATCCCAGGGCCTTCAGATCTTTATTTTTTTATTTTGAGACTGGATCTCACCAAGTCACTAAGTTGCCCAGGCTGTGCTCAAACTTGTGATTCTCCTTGCTCAGCTTCTGTTATGGTTTGAGTTGATGTTCTCCAAAGGTCTCATGCGGTCATGGGGACAGGCTGCTAGAATTTGTGATTAATATGCTGGGCATGGTGGCGCATATCTGTAATCCTAGCACTTGGGAGGCTGAGGTAGGAGGATTGTTGCAATTTCAAGACCAGCCTGGGTTACAAAGTGAGCCCAAGGCCAGCCTGAACTTTCAGCACAGTGAGACCCTATCTCAAAAGACCAAAAGGGGGGGTATAATTTGTGATTAATTCATGGTCCAATGCTGGGATTATTGGTGTGGGTGTTATACCCACCTGAGGGTGGATGTAGCCTAAATACAATTTAAGGGGCAGAAAGCTGATTTTGCTATCTTCTAGCCACCATGAACTGTTGCCCTCTGCCACATGCCACTTTGCCTTGAAGTCAGCAAAAATGGACTGAAACTTCCACAAACTGTGAGCTAAATAAACTTTTCCTTCCTTAATTTTAGTTGTTGGTTATTTTGCCTCAGCAGTGAGAAAAAGTAACCAAGACAGCTTCCTAAAGTGCTGACAATTGTTATATTTGTCTTTGTAGAGCTGGTCAAATGAACAAAGTATTTTGTGAACTTTCACATCCAAATGGAACTATCAAAAACCATTATTGAGGGCTGGGGGTTTAGCTCAGTGGCATAAGCACCTGCCTGGCAAGCATGAGGTCATGAGTTCGATCCCCGGTACCAAACAAACAAAAAACAACAGTACTGATCGAACAGAACAGATGCAAACAACAGTAGCAGATGACTCTGATGTTAGGTAGCAAAGATGATAGTTGCTCAAATTCCAACAGTTTCCTAGAACACCAAAGTACATAACAAAATACAGGTGATGGGCTCTGTTCATACAAGACTCCGCCAGGCTCAGTATGGTACCTGCCTAACATAGTGCTGATCCCTAAAACAGCATATCTCTCCTACACTAACTTCCACGTTCATCTTCTAGTCCCAAAACAAACTTTCTGCCTCCCTTTCAGCATGCCAAAGGTCCTCTAATCCCTTCCCAACACTGTCCACTCATCCCAATCCTATAGTCTCCACTCATCCCAATCCTATAAAAGTGACTCCCTGGCTTTGTCTCTTTTGAGGGTCCTCACAATCTCCAGCAGCCTTCTCACGCCAGCAATAAAGGCTTTTTAACTGTATCTGTGTCTCTCAACTGTGCCAAAAAACCTAACACAGGCCCTGAAAAAAATCTTAACAGAAGAAAAGCCTATGTAATCAATAAAAATGTAACATCACTGGAAATGTGTTTATGTTACAGATGTAGATACCTATTTAGTGTTTTATGTTTATGCATATGTAATATAAACAAATAAAACTATGTAAATTTTAGTAGGAGCTAAAAATGTCAGTCTGTCAGATGATAAAGAGGAAAAATAATCAGAATTTGATCTTTCTGGCATAAAGATATCAAACTAAATTATTTAAAGATCCTTTCATTCTATTATTCTGTGAAACCTGAACTATCCTCAGGGACCTAAAAAATAAAAACACAAGCACACAACCTCAAATACTTCCTTATTCATAAGTAAATACAATGATAACAACTAGCAAAGCTAACAGTTTCAGGAAAGTATCTGAGGCCGCTGATAGGAGCAAATCCCTGCAGTGAAAGCTCTGATATTCTGCAGAGCCAAGAGGGAGGTGTCTGCTTTCAAATGGCTTTTCCTCCAGAGCAGACCGCAAAAAGGAATTCAGCAGGATGGTCCCCTAACATTCATTCTTCCTGTTAGAGGTAGCTAATTGTTTCCAGTCTCCTTTTAAGAACACTTATGTGGAAAAAGAATAAGAGAGAACAATATTCAAATATGTTCCTCACCCTCTAACACAGTTTGGAAAATATAAACAATTTAGATTTTGAATCAAAATCCTTTGAAAGGAATGGAAAAGGATTTACTTCCCAGATATTTCCTCCTTTACATACCAGATTCAGATGACTAAAGACTACATGTATCCATCTATCTACTTATCTGATTAGAAAATGTATACATATATTAACAGTATAAATTTGTTGTGTGACACAGCAGGTGAATGCTTTATCAAATGTGAATAAAGTAGTAACTAAATATTAGCAATGATTTTTACTGTCACATTTCCCTTTTCTTATACCATCACCAGGTGGACATTTTGAATAGTTTAGCAACAGAAGTAGGTTTCTGTAAACAAGTGTTCTTTTGTTTTGTTTTGATTTCTGTTTTTGTTCTTGTGGAGGATTTTTTGAGACAAGGTCTTGCTAAGTAGCTCAGGCTGGCCTTGAACTCACTATGTACGCCAGGCTGGTCTCAAACTCACAACAATCCTCTGCAGAACAGTTTTAAAGCTACCCTTCAGTCTTACCCCCTTATAAATTTTGATCCGAGGGTTAGCAATGTAGTTTACAGTCCTGGAGCCCATGGGGGCAGGGATCTGGTCTATTCACTATAAACTGGGCCTCCTCACTAACCAACTATCTCTTGACAAAATGCCAGTCTTATTTAGAAAACTGTAGTACACACAACCACAAAACCTACATCCTAATATTCTTCAGTGCGAAACAATTTCATTTCTTCCATCCTCGAATTTCTTCACTTCAGCTACCACAGGATGTTTTTAAGTAAATCTCCTTTTTGAAAAGGCCCTGCCAGGATACTCCCGAAGTTGATGGCCAAGTCTCAACGCGAGGCCTGCACTGCCCCAGCCGCAGCCCCAGCCGCAGCCCCAGCCCCAGCCCCAGCCCCAGCCCCAGCCGCACACCGAGGGCCGTTCCTCCAAGGACTCAGCATCATCAGCTTTCCAGCCTAAGGTGCCTTTAGTTTTGAGATAAACCTACTCGGGTTTTTAAATATCACGTCCTCCACGTTATCAAGCAGACGCAAAATACCTTTTCAAAGGAAGTGGGAAAAGAAACTGGACAAACTCAGTAAGGAACTATGGCAACAGGAAAATAATCAGCAGAGCTCCTCGGCCCAGCAGTTTCTGCATTTTAGGCCCAGCAGTTTCTGCATTTTAGTTTCTGCATTTCAACTTTAAAACTGGATGGACCTCTCGAGCCTTATGGTTCTTCTGCATTAAAGCAGGCTCGTCTCCCACGCCCAGGTCGGTTTCTTCAGGGCCACGCCCGCGCCCGCGTCCGCGCCCGCAGCCGCGCCGCAGTCTGCAGCACTGGCGCGCGGCCCGCAGGCGCGGCGCCCCCGACTCCCGCCCCTCAGGTCGCGCGCAGGGAGAGGCCCGGGCGCCGAGCCCGCCTCTGCGGCGGCCAGGCCGGGCGCCCAGTGGACGCGCAGGGCCGGGGGCGGGGCTCGCCCGCCCCTTCCCGGCCTCTACTTAAGAGGCTCCAGCGCCGCCCTCGCCCCAGTGCGTTACTTACCTCGACTCTTAGCCTGTCGAGAACGGTAACCGTGACCCGCTGTCTGCTCCTATCGCCTTCGCCCCATTGACCTACTGTAGCCATCATGGTGAGTGAGCCGCGCGCTGCGCCAGGCGGTATTCCGGAAAATGGGGAGGAAAAATGAGCGGGAGAGGCGCTAAGGACCTTGAGTTAGAGCAAGTTGGGACAAACGCCTTCCTTTTAGAGAGGCAAAGCGAGGGCGACAATGGATGAGATAGGTTTTGGAGAATGGCAGGTGCCAGGCTAAAGGGGGAGATTAAATTCCTCTCGTACCGATCGATGGCTGGGCATGGAGCTGCAAAACCTTGCAGTCTTCCCGCGTGTGCCCTTCCCCCATGCGTCCCCCATCTCGAGCAGGCGCGCTCAGGGAGACTCCCCGCCCTCACTTCCTCCTCAGCGAAAGGCGGGGGTGGGAATGAGCGGGAGACAAAAGCGCACGCGCGACCGTTACCTTCCCGCCAGATGGCGGCGGGAAAGTGCCCCGGCAGTCTGCGCTTGCGCGGTGCGGCACTGCGCATCTGCGACCTTAGGGTGTGCCTGTTCGCCCGAATTTGGAGTTTTTATTTTCAATGAGAACAATAGGAGAAATGTGGTGAAGGGCACTTTTAACGGTGTAGCTCTTGCCGGGCGTGGTGGCGCACACCTGTAATCCCAGCACTCTAGAGGCAGGAGCAGGATAATCGTAGCAAGTTAAAGACTAGCCTGGGCTACAAAATTAGCTCAAGGCTAGCCTGAACTGCATGGCGAGACCGTGTCTCAAAAAGACAAAAGGAAAAACCAGTGTAGCTCTAACTACGCAGCAGCATGTTAGAAAAACTGCCAGCAACCCTTGTCGGCCATCTTCCTCTCTTGCAATGATAGAAATTTGTGAGGGAGTAGGTGATGCCCTTGAGAGAATTTGGAGGGATTAGAAATCTGATCTTACTCCAGATCTGGGCTGCCGATAATGCCCTATTAACATCCTGATTGATGTGGAGGTCCTGGCTGTGGGAAGGTGAGGGTGGACAGCTGCCAACAGGTCTGCAGAGAACACCCAGAGTAGCACATTCATCCTGTGCCGCAGAGTCCCGCCCTAGTCTCGGCAGACATTTTTTCTGCACTGCCCAGCCACGTGGTTCCAGTGCCAAGCGCTATCCGGAAATCAGGCCTCCTAAGCTTGTGAGGCCTGACCAGTGGGTGAACAGATGGCATTCTCCAAAGGAGGAAGCTGTGACTAAGCAGACCTTTAGGTCTCAACAAGCCTTGTTATTGTGGAGGTGGGGGGAAAACTAGCCATTCCCCTGGACCAAAGGATAGCATGTTATAAATATATTATTTTAAATTTTTTTTTAAGGTTAAGATTCCATGACTTTTTTGTTACTCATGGGTTACCTTAGAATTTCATTCCAGAGTTTTCTTTTTCTTCCTCCCACAGCGTGAGTGCATCTCCATCCACGTTGGCCAGGCTGGTGTCCAGATTGGCAACGCCTGCTGGGAGCTCTATTGCCTGGAACATGGCATCCAGCCCGATGGCCAGATGCCAAGTGACAAGACCATTGGGGGAGGAGATGACTCCTTCAACACCTTCTTCAGTGAGACTGGTGCTGGCAAACATGTGCCCAGGGCAGTGTTTGTAGACCTGGAGCCCACAGTCATTGGTGAGTGGACCTGAGACACGGGATTTCCCAGGGTGCAGGGGCTTTTGAGGGTGTGGCCTGAGGGCTCTGGAAGCCCCAGGCTTGAGCATGAATCTGCAGGTTTTTAGTAATGGGCAAGCGGGTTTCTTCTCTTCCAGATGAAGTGCGCACTGGTACCTACCGCCAGCTTTTCCACCCTGAGCAGCTCATCACAGGAAAGGAAGATGCTGCCAATAACTATGCCCGTGGGCACTACACCATTGGCAAGGAGATTATTGACCTCGTCTTGGACCGAATTCGGAAACTGGTAAATGCCATATATAAATATTTACTTTTGTTTGTTGAGACAGAATCTTACTGTGTGTTCCAGGCAGTTCTAAACTTGGAGTAATTCTACTTCAGGCCCCCTCCAAGTGCTGGTATTACAGGAGTGCACCTGCACACCTGGCAAACAATACTTTAAATGGAGTTGAAGGTTCCAGTGCAAGTTAAATGGATGACCAAGTGGAAGCAACCAACCTTTGGTGCCTCCCAAAATGTAAAATTAGGCTGCTATCTATATAAATTGAGTTTTTAAGCTGCAGTTTTGAGTTAATAAGATTATTGGTAATGTGAATGTTTTATTTCATAACCTACATAATTCAGGTAATGGTTTATGATTTGAAGAAATTGTGGAGTGTTATGTAAGAAAATAGGATGTAGCATTAAAATGTTTTTTCTTTTTCTTGTAGGCTGACCAGTGCACAGGTCTGCAGGGCTTCCTGGTTTTCCACAGCTTTGGCGGGGGCACTGGCTCTGGGTTCACCTCCCTGCTGATGGAGCGTCTCTCCGTTGACTATGGCAAGAAGTCCAAGCTGGAGTTCTCCATTTACCCAGCCCCCCAGGTCTCCACAGCTGTAGTAGAGCCCTACAACTCCATCCTCACCACCCACACCACCCTGGAGCACTCTGATTGTGCCTTCATGGTAGACAACGAGGCCATCTATGACATCTGTCGTAGAAACCTCGATATTG
>PVLA01013476.1:0-36670 GCA_004027455.1 Hydrochoerus hydrochaeris
GCTATGCCTGGGCTTGGAACTTGCAGACCCGATGTTCCTTACACTGCCCTGCAAGGTGGAATGCCTAGCATGTTACTGATTTACTTTTAAATAAGTGATGATGATGTATGTGATGGAGCAAATGAGTTGCCCAAAACTGAGAAACTGTTAGGAATGGTTATACCATTTGGACAGCTGCATTATTATCACACAAACCACCATAATTAAGATGAAGAGACAAGGAGTATGTATCTACTGTGAAAGGCAAGGATTTAATACATGTCTTTTTGATTATTTTGTACCTTCTGCCAAAAGAGGTTGGGAAACTATTCTAAAAAGAGACTTGACAACTAAGTGCAAGGAATGATTTTTGCATGTTAAAGTGGGATAATTGTGGACATGTATGAAACAATTACACATTAGATAATAATGCATTTACGTCAGTATCTTGAGTACAATTACACTGTGATTGTGTATGTAACAGCTTTGTTCTCAGGAGAAACATGCTAAAATATTTAGGGTTACAGTTATGTGTAACTGACTCAAATAACTCAGGGAAAAAATATATGTATTCCAGTAAGTCCCTGACTTACAAACATTTGAGTTATGAACATTCACAGGTGTACTATATAAGACTCACTTTGTCAGCTTATAAATGACAAAGAACAGAATTCATTCATAAATTGGAGACTTACTGTATTTAAATATATTAGAATTTGTCAGCGGAAGATTTAGGGTAAAATGTTGGGGTGCTCTTATTCTAACAACTTTGCTGTAGGCTTAACATTTTTCACAATAAAAAGTTGGAGATAATCCTATGTGATGTGATATTTAAACATAGCACATAAAATTCACACTTAATTTTAAATTATAACCTAAAAAAATTGTGATTTGATACTGCTGTCAAATACAAATTACATTAAAAATATAAAAACAAAATTAGTAATTTTTCTGAAAAGTTTTATATATATATATGTATATATATATATATATATATATATATATATATATAAAACAAACAATGTATGGTAAGTTTATAATACTGAAATATGTGTAGATAAGATGACATGTTTGGGACTTTTTTGGAAATAGTTATAGAAGGAGGAAATTGGGCAGAATGCAGACTAAACAGGACTGGCTGTGTGCTGAAAATTGTTGAAGATGAGTAACAGTTTCATGTAGGCTGATTATACCATTCTCTCTATTGTTATACATCTTAGAAAATTTTCAAGAACGAAGAGGAAAAAGACTGGCTGTTTGCATTTAATAACTATTCTATCAGACACCTCACAATCCAGTATTCTTCTAACCTATTTGAAGACTTAATTTTCCCATCTATTAGATTTTGCCGTTTTGGCTCATCGGGTTATGAACAAGGATGCACTTGTATACTAATCACAGCAATCAGTCAAGAAGCAATTCTTCTCTAAAATACTTGCAAACTGCATATGAAAATTTACCTTAGATTTTGTTGAATCACTAGTAGCTGAATCTGTGTGGAAGTAAATAAAACACAATCAGTATTAGCCAATCTCTATTACTTTCAACAAACAATGCAAAACTCATGGAGAAGACAGGCACAGAACAAAATATGAAAGCAAAACTCAAAACAATAGAATACAGTGGATAGTCAGAGCTCACAAAGATGCAAGCTGCACCACAGAAAGCCACCGCCATGAAAGGATGCTGTGAATTGTAGGCAGAACCAGCTCAATGATAGGAATGGCAAAGGAGCCCTGTGCTAAACAAAAACAGAAATACTAGTGTTTATTTCCAAATATTAAATCTAGCAACAAGGAAGCTTGCAGATCTTTCAAGAATTGTATTATGTACCACATCCTGTATCTCAGACTGATACACAATGTAGAACTTTCAGATTGTTGGCTGCCCTAGCTACAAATTGAGACACTCATACTGGTGTCTTTTGTTGATTTTTGTCAGACTGAAATTTTAAAAGTATATACTGTATGTGTATGGAGAAAAAAGAGGCCCCAGAATAATCCTGCTTCCAGGTCATCTTGGTTTTATTTTAGACAAAGCTGATTTTTGTGCTTCAGACCCCAGTTCCATGTCAGTGTAGTCAGGGATCCTTCTGACTGTTTGGCTAAGCTGCTACCAGTTTTATAATTTATCTATATAATTTATCTATTAACAGATGCTATTATGGAAATGGAAAATGGAGACTGTAATTTTACTGTCTGGCAAAAACTCAGATTATACAATTATAAAGAGGATAGGAAGGGGCTAGCACTATATAAAATAATACCAATTTTGATATTTTTATTTTACAACTTTAGGGAAATTGATCTTCAAAATTAATGAGTTGAGCCCCATGCCACGCCCCTTTTAACACATGGCTAAATGCTTTATGACTTTAAGAACTGGTAGACCATATCATGCTATTTCTCCTCAGGGTCTGCTTCAGAAATGACAAGAAACAGCAGAAAAACTTTTAAGAGAGTAGCACTGATCTGTTTACAATATTATTAACTGTGAATTTACAAGAATCGGGGGTTTCTGCAGACAAGGCAGCTACGTGTGTGGACAACAATCCTCCTTCTTCCTACAGTTCCAGCTGTCCATCAGGGACATCACCAAATCCACTAGTGACATTACCATGTGATAGACTCCTCCCATTTTGCCTGTTCAACATCAGTATAGATTTGCCTGTGTCAATAAGTGCTGAAAAAAACCCTTTAGGACTGAAACAAGAACTAGAGACAAAGGGAGAACACTGTGTGAAACATGCTAGATTAGTGCAACAGTTTGGCAGGAAAAGGTTTTCAACAAAAGAGCCTAGAAAAACTAATACTTAACCAACCATTAGGGTGGCAATAGGAAACAGAAGAGAACAACGGTCAAATAGATTGACTTTTACTGTGACATTTATAGCGACAGATAATGTACTATATTTATGAGAATGGTGTCCATTAGCAGTTTTACATGTTAACTGGCTTCTTTTAACAGAACTTCTAGCTCATGAAGAACTATTTATACAGTCTCAACCATACTTTCTGCCATCACAGCAACCACATACTCAGTAGCATGTATCCGTTTTACCTTGTGATGACTATTACATAGAAACTGTGAATCCAAAAAAAAAAAAAAAAGAACAAAACAGTGGTTTGCATGCTCATTTCCCTCATATTTCCATTCTGACAAACATTACAACTCCACGCACTGTTAATGGCATTATAGTCACTGGAAGATAACCAAGATCAATCAGAAGACTTATTAGTCGAAAGGGACAAAAGGAAAAGAAACTAAAATCATAGTGAATTATTACATGGGACTGATTTGCTCTTTCATGTCAGAAGAATGCAGTGTGGAACCTAGGGATTGAAACCGGCCAGGCGAGAGTTACCTGATACATCTCCAGGGGATGCGCCTGTTCTTCCAATGTTGGTGAGTAAGTGATCTATGTTTGGCACTGGCTGGGAGTCTACTGTGTTTTCTTCCTGCACTGTTGTCTATGGTTAACAAACAAAGATCTCTTCATCATCGCTTCAAAGACACTTTTTAAAAAATTCCAACATTTAATAAAAGATATTACTGAACAGAGCACCTGGCTTAATTTTCTTACATTAGTTAGATATAATTAACTGAGAAAAAAACTTGTATTTTCATTAGGTCAGAAAATGAGGAGGTAGAGAGCTGCTTCCAGGGTGCAAAGTGGACAACAGCATAAAAAGCAGGAGGCTGGCTCTGTTGTAGCGTCAGGACCTGTGTCCCAAATGAAAATGAGTGAGCAGAAAGGTAGGTGGACAATACTTATGAGAGGCTCTTCAGCACCTTCTTCTGTGAAAAACCAGTCATGCTAAAATTTAAAGAAGATGAAAAGAAAAGTATAATAACCTCCTAAATGTATTTCTATTTTGGAAGACAGTATAGAAAAGGCACTTCTTATGACAAAAAATGACAGCCAACTTTTGTCCTACCAAGTTTCAGCTGCTCTGGAAACGAGCAGTATGGCAGAAGCAAGGGTGCACTTACGTGCTGGATGAGTGTCTCCACAATCTTGTACTAGTCTGGCAGGTGCGTGACCATGTGTGTCATGTTGTCTTCCGACATGCGAATGAGAGTTGGGCCAAAAACAATGGCCAGGTTTCTTGGTTCCATCTGGAAGAATTGGAAAATATCAGAACTTTTCTTAAAGAATTAAAACTTAAATTCCTATTACAGGTTTGTATTTCTGAAAAGTTCTTTCTGATGAAAAAACAAGAGTTGACTAATATAGGTATAAACTAAATGCTTTAAGGAAAATGTGCAATGCCTAATTGGCTTCATTTTTCTCAGTAAGTCTGTGATTAAAAGCAACTGATTTGGTTTTAAACTAGCTACCAGAAATGGATTAACTGACCATTTTTTTTAAAAATAGGTAATGGGGAGACCCCTTACCCTCAAACAATGAAAATGGTAAAAGAGCATAAAGATACATAGAGAGTTTCAGATTTGACCCAGTATTACATCCATGACAATCTAGAAATCTTTTTTTAAAAACCAATTTTTATTTCAACCATATCCTCTGAAGCTCTTTGCTCCAATTTAAATACCTCAATTTTATATACTTACATCATTTCCATGGTATTTTAAATTCCTTATTTAATTAGAAGATTACAGCAAATATGCATCTTTTGCTTTCTTTTGTTATATCTTAAAAATAACCAAAGTAAGCTAAGGGGTTAAAAAAAATCTGCAACTCAGAAAGTCAAAATGGGTGGCCATTTCTAGACTTACACTATTTTGTGGGGTGCTAGTACTTTTAGGAGTCATACAAAATGGCAAGCCACCCATCTGAAGCAGATGTCATGCATAATACATGCATTATTATAACATGCTCACTACTGAGAGATTAGATCTTGTGACCAGAATCATGAATTTCATGGAGTGCTGACTTAGCAGAACTAACACAGGACTATGGGGGAGGGATGGGTTTAGTTAAACTGGCACATAAAGCACGTTTCCAGTCTCCATCTAGATAGGTAGGTGTCTTATTCTTACACCTACCTGGATTAGTAACAGTGGCTCAAAAACTTCAGTCCACCATTTCAAAGGTTTTATGTGAAATTTTCTATTAGATTCAAGTTTTTAAAGTAATGATAACTGCATACAGATATAATTGAGCACAATGTTTTAGCTAGTTCCTACATTAAAGTAAATAATTATTACTTAAATTCTGTTTTTTTTTTTTTTTTGTACCAGGGATTTAAAGTATTTGATATCAACTCTTTGTTTACTTACTTCTTTTTTGGTTTGGGCATTTATTTGCTTGTTTATTTTTTGTTTGGTTTGGTTTTTTTCGTACCAGCGATTGAACTCATCACCTCATGCTTGTCAGGCAGGCGTTTATGCCACTGAGCTAAATCCCCGGCCCTTAAATTCTGTATTTATTCAAAGATGTTCCACAAAATGTGGTTTTAAAAAAGGATATAAAATCGCATAGTTCCTTCAAGATTGTGTTGATTTATTGCTAAGAAATTCTGCAGTAAAGGAATCCATTACAGTTTAATCCATTACAGTTTAATTGTTAGAAAATTACACATTCTTTTGCCAGTAACTTTAACATTGGGCAAAATTGATGAGTGATATATGCTTCAGGAAAACTGAAATAACTATAAAATATTTCACCCAGAATTAAATCGACAAATCCTGGCATCTACTCTCTGAACTGTATAGTAACATGGTAAGTCTTCATTTCCTTTTTTTCCCCCTCCCTTCACCATTGAGGGCACTGAAGAATC
The DNA here is from genome assembly GCA_004027455.1 of Hydrochoerus hydrochaeris. Taxonomy (NCBI): domain Eukaryota; kingdom Metazoa; phylum Chordata; class Mammalia; order Rodentia; family Hydrochaeridae; genus Hydrochoerus; species Hydrochoerus hydrochaeris. The sequence continues at coordinate 5,721 of PVLA01013476.1, forward strand.
TAAAGGAAATCAAAGCTGCTCTCATCTTCTGGACCCATCAATATGGGACTGACCCTACTCTCATCATCCAAGCTTCTTCCAACTTAGTGCTTCCTGTCTTCCAGAACATGCACAGGCACTCACTGATCTGCAAGAATAATTCTTAGAAAAAGGAGTGTTAGTTGTGTTTATTTTCTTCTCCAGAAAGTAATACAACTATTTCAGTACTTTAAGAAGAGATGCTCTAGAGTTAGAAAGTGATCATTTTTAAACTTCTAATCTACTACTACTACTTCTTAAACTCTTTAATGAAATTGAAAGGGAAGCAATACTCTCAAATTCATTTCTGGAAACAAACATCCTGATACCAAAACCAAAGAAGCACCCAATTAGAATAAGAACTATAGTCCAATCTCCCTAAAGAACACAGATGTAAAAATCCTAAGTAAGATACTGGCAAACAGACTGCAGCAAATTATCAAGGAGATTATACACCATGACCAAGTTGGATTCATCCCAGAGATGCAGGGATGGTTCAACAAATGTACATCAATAACACTAACACATCATATTAACAGAGCTAAGGATAAAAAACATGATCATCTCAATACATGCAGAAAAAACATTTGACAAAGTCCAGCAATGATTCATGATAAAAACCCTACAGAAAACTGGAATAGATGGTCTTTATCTCAATCTGATAAAATTCATCTACAACAAACCAACAGCCAACATCATACTAAAATGGACAAAATCTGAACGTTTTCACTCTAAAATCATGTACAAGACAAGGAAGTCCACTGTCTCCACTCTTATTCAGCATAGTCCTGGAAACTAACCAGAGCAATTAGACAAGAAAAAGAAATAACAGGAAAGGAAGAAGTTAAATTATCATTATTTGCAGATGATATGATACTCTACATAGAAGACCCCAAAAATTTCACTGAAAGACTGTTATATTTAATAAGCAAATTCAGTAGTGTAGCTGGATACAGTCAACCTTCAAAAAATCATTTTTAAATTTCTGATAAAATTGATTCAGCTAATAATCATCAGTGACTGAGGACAAATGTATCAACCATATAAATGTGTGGATCTTGTCTGTATAATAAAATATCTGTAAAAAGACATTTAAAAATATGCAAGGTGTGTTGATGCATGCCTATAATCCCAGCACTTGGGAGATTGAGACACAAGGATTATTATGAGTTCAAGGTCAGCCTGGGATACACAGTGAGTCCCAAGGCCAACCTGAACTACATAAGTGAACCCTGTCAAAAATCCAGTATGAACTGAGTGTTAGACAATATTTATAGCAAATTTTTTCTGATAAGTTAATATAGCAGCCTTAAAAGGGAGAACTTGTTTAAAACTAAAGGCTCTCTAGGGACCATGTGGTACCCTTTTTAACTAAGGCTCATTAACTTGCCTATTCATGAGAGTGATAAAACAGCTGAAAATTCAAAGTATAATTTCTGACTTTTTCATTTTTCTTGGTCAATAAATATAAAATGAAACACATTTTGAAAATAGTGATAGCTGTTTATCTGTGGATCTTGCCATTTTAAGGATGATCTTCAGAGGGACTCAGTTGATTTGATGTAATTTTAGAGCTTTTGTTGAATTATAAACCTATTTTTGACTTTTAGCACAAAACAATGAGGTATATGTTTTAGACCAAAGCCCTTAAAAGTCCATTTTTTTAAATAGACATCTTACATACCTTATTTTTTTCTGAATTTTCAGCCACTGTCTTCAGGTGAGCTGAGAGAAACTTGAGTGTTTCATAATGATGTTCAGGCAGATCATGAATCTGAAACACATTATTCTCACAGTGAGTTTAAGTGGTGCATTTTAGCCATATCTCTAGCAATTAAAAAACCATACGTTCTAGTCTCTTTAATGTTTTCAGCCAGTTGAGAGGATCCTCTTTACGATTGGCTTCAATAAAATCGGCATACTTATAACAGTAAGAACAATAAAACAAACTTATCTTAAATTGCTTGCATGAACTGTAATCCAGTTTTCCTTTAGGAAAACTTAAAGCCACAATTTAAAAAAAAAAGCCTGGAAGATCTCACACAATAAATGTAAATTTCTCAAACAATAAATGTAAATTTCTAAAATACGATTTTTAACATTTACCAAGTTTTATCAACAAAAAGAAAATTCGCAAAAGTGTGAGATCCTTGAAGGTACCACCCCATATTTAGAGGGCCTGTCCATTTTCCCCTGCCCCCAGCAACACCTACCATAGCATTCAATTATTTGGCTTGACTGAAAAAATGTTTTTCTAGTAACTATACCTTATTACATTTGAAGACTTTTCAATGAAAACAATGTATAGTCATTTTCCTACAAATGACTCATTTATTATTCTTTATGGCAGGTGGTACAGTATTCCATTACGTGTAAACACATTTTCTTTATCCATTCATTTGTTGATGGACATAGAGCTCAAGTCCAGGATTTAATTAGTATGAATTGTGCTCTATAAACAAGACTATCCATGTATCACTATGATATAATAGCTTTAACTCTTTGGGGAAGATTTCTAGAAGGGAAATAGCTGTGTCAAATGGAATTTCTAGTTTTCTGAGAAATATCCGCACTGATTTCCATAGTGGTTGTACTAGTTTACAATCCCACCAACAGTGCAGAAGGGTCCTCCAGCAATTACTACTGATTTCTGGATGGTGGCTATTCTTTCTGGAGTGAGATGGAATCTGTGCTGTGTTCATCTGCATTTCTCTACTGGCCAGCAAGGTCGAACACACCTTCATCTGCCTACTGGCCAATTGTATTTCTGTGAAGTGTCTATTCATTTCATTGCTCATATTGTGACTAGGCCTTTTGAGTCCTTCATATATTCTAGATATGTTTTGCTTCATTGAAATGTGTCAGAAGAAAAATCCAAATCACAAAATTATGCCTTTCATATATAAGTTACAATTAGAACTTCTTTTGAGGAAAAGAAAGTTCTCTGCCTGTGTCAATATAATTATTAATATTCTATGGTTTCCCAACAATTGTAATATGAACTGTTTCCTCTGGCTTCTTTCCTAGGAACTAACTTACCATTTGTGAAAAGAGGCTCAGGGAGTTTTCTGAAGAAGGATTTTAGTAAACTGCTTATCACATTCAAATCTCGCCATTTCTAGGTATGCAAAATAGAAAAACAGCATTTTTATAGTCGGTATTACCAAAGGATAAAACAAACTGCATCAGTTATTAAAATAAACTTACATCATCTTGTATATCAATATCAGCCATTCCCTTGTTGAGTTCTTCTTGCATACTTGAAATTGCTGCATTATTTCCAGGAACTCTGTAAATACCTGTATATTCAAGACCTCGTTCTTCAACTAATTTGCAACATATGTCAACTATTAATGGAATATACTGCAAAATAAGACATAAACATTTTATTTAGCACAGAGCAAAGGTTTTTATTCAATTAGTAGTTGCACATAACAGCTTTTAAAAGGTCTTTTTCATCCAAAAAGGAGTATGTGTAGAAAAATAAAGGATATAACCCATTGGAGAACTGGCAATATATACAACCAGCAAGAGCTATCTGAGGAAGTGGGAAGAGAAGGCAAAGGCCAAGAAGGAACAAGAAGGCCCTCGAGGAGACAAAAGAACACAGGAGCAAGTAAAAAGGTGGAAACCGCTTTTTAGATGAATAAATTAGAGTCAGAAGAGTGGGGCAGAGCACCATCAATCAACTTCCGATATGAATCCTAACATGGCTGTAGTTAACATACACACGCGCACATTCACATGTATTATAATGTGTGTGGGCGGTACTGGGGGTTGAACACAGGGCCTCCTATGCACTGGTCACATGCTCTACCACCAGTCCTATTTACTATATTTTCTTAATCAGGTCTTGGTTGTTCTCATCCTTAAGATGCTATAAGCACAAACACACGTGACTTGAAACTGAGTGCTTACTGACCTTTTCAGATATATTCCTAAAGACGGACTCTATCCATTTCAGGTCAGTACATTAGAAAAAAACATAGATAAAATTACACACAGAGAAGTACTCAGGGAAACTAAGGTTTGCTATGAAGAAGAAAACAAGAGACACAGGCAGTCCCTATCATCTGAAAGGCTGTTTACTCAGATGCTGTTACATTTACAGTTAAATTTGTGAATTTGGGAAACCCAGGTGGCTGGTGTCTCCTACCCGATTAGTGTGAGCTGGGGGGCAGTTATCCAGTCTGACACCAAATGTTCCTGTGGCAGCAGGCTTTTTTTCAAATGTCTTCCTCATGATACTTGGAATGCCTTTTCTCCACGTGCCTTTGTCTTTTGGGGGACTGGTATCATCTTTTGATTGTTATTGAACACAAAATGACACAAAGAAAATGAAAAGTTTAAAAATTTTAAAATCTTTGTCAATATATATGGTTTTTTTTTTTTTTTTTTGGTAATAGGGATCAAACTCACAACTTTATGCTTACCAGGCAAGTGCTTGAGTCACTGAGCTAAATCCCTGGCCCTCTTTATTAACATTTACAAAAACTAGAATCCTACAAAATATCCTATATTTATGAAAAATATTTTCTTCCTGCTATGTCACTCATTTTAACTTTCCACACTACTTAACTTTTATATGCACAGTGATTCTTTAAATCAACAAGAAAGCAGAATCAGTGCGACTGATTTCAGCAAAGGGAAAAATACTGCTTTTTCTAAAAAGTGATAGCACCTGTGTCCTCTGAGTTTGAATCTGCAGTGTCTCTTATGTAAGTATTACATTCTCCTCCCTTTGTCTTGATTATAGAAACTGGGGTCTTGGATCTCACCTTGAATCCCATTTTTTATTTGGAGGATTTGCCTGATCAGCGGACATCAGTACCTTTACTGAGAAGTTTCCTTTCAGACTCTTCCTTTGGGGAGTGTGGGCTTTGAGTCTTCACCTCTAATTTACCACGCAAAGTCTGCCTGATGCTGAGACTCTGGCGAGGTGTTTTTGGCAACTGTTCTGCTTTGCTGCTGAAAGAAATGAACATTCATTAACACTTTCCTATTTGACATCCAAATGAACTAGAGGAACAACGTGATTCTTACCTCATCAGACTGTTCTATTCTTTTATTCTTAGGCTAATGAGATCTCTGTTAGTAACTCCAGTGTCCTATAGCAGAAATAGAAGGTATTATTAGAAAGTCAATTTTAAACATAAAGATACGATGTTTTTCTTGAACCTTTCCATTGTACTAATATGCTTGCTTAGAGTGGAGGTAATTCCAGAGCCTCTACTGAACATTGTGTGACAAGTGTTCTAAGAGCCTCCTTCCACTGCCAACAGCTGTCTGATTATTTTCTGTATTTGTGCAATATTTAGGATAGTACCAGCAAGAAAGAAGTGTGCAATACTGACTGATCTGTCATTTTTCATGACTTGGAAGCAGAGAGCCCATTTTTTCTCTAACAGTGGGAAGAAAAGTCAGCATTAATCTTTGGATAAAAGATGGAAAAACACTGCCAGAATTTGTTAATAATTAATTTGTAGAGTGATGAGGATGAGAGTCAAGTCATATCATAAATTGCAATTGGATTACCAAGAGAAAAGCTCAAAATTTGTTTTTTTTTCTTTAATCCCAGCAAGTCAATGTTTATAATATATTGTATGAGTTGAACATGAAGGGATTTTTTGGGTCCTGAGTTTAATCATATACTGACATGTGTTTCCAAATTTTTAAAAACTTGCCTCATTTTCATTAAAATGAAAGACACAATTTACAAAGAGAACAGGTTTTGGAGGAAAATAGTGTTGAATTTAAATTTACTACCCTTCCAGGACAGGGAATGTGGCTCAGTGGTAGAGTGCTTGCCTAGCACACACAAAGCTCCTGCAGCCTGTTATGGGGGATTAACTTTGCTAGGTGAGAGATTACATGACCAAGATCCAGAATAAGAATGCCTAGATTTAAACTCTAGCTTTGACACTTACTGTATGTGACCTTCTGGAAATAACTTAGTTGCTACTTTGAAACAGTTTCCTTGTTTATAAAATGGTGATAATAATACAAATATTCCTGTGGGTTGCTGAGATTAAGTCATGTAAAATGTTTAATAGAGCCTGCCATATGGTATCTGTTCAATAAACTATTTTCTTCATCTATAAATCTGGGGAAAATAACTTTTAAAATTAGATGATGATAATGGCTAATATTAAATAAATGCTTATTATATGCCATTCAGACTTCAAAACAGTCTTATGTTTCACAGATTAAATATTTGAGGAAGTTTTTGTTTTTTGAGATAAGGTCTCATCATGCAGGTTGGCCTCAAACTTGAGATGCTCCTGCCTTAGGCTCCTGAGTGCCGAGATGACAGGTGTGCCTCACCAGCTCCTGGGACCACTGCTAGGAATTTTAATTTTGGACACTCTGCCTAACAGAATGACTAGCACAGAGCAGTACTTATAAAACAGGAACTCATATGAATTTTAAAACAGAAATCTTCATTTAGAGTCTTACTCTGTTTAATTTACAAAATTCAGGTCTGATGGGGAACAGTTATAGAATGAAGGTTGTGTTTATAAGGATTTGATATTAATTCTTAAGCACAAACAAGGGAGGGTATAAACCACCAAAGGAAAAAAAGAAGCTATTTTTCTTATGGTATACACATTTTCATATTTGAGTTGGGATAATACAGAATATAATCTGTATGGCTTTACAGTTAATGTAGGTGTTTCTGACTACACTAAGCAGGAGAAAAGAAATTTCTTTTTTTGATTATGAAAGGCGTGAAAAGTTTATATAAGGAAAATACCATTAATAATATGAAGACAAGGAAATACGTTGAATAAAAACTTGATTTCACAGTTCAAAATTCCTATCTTAAAAATGTTTAGTTATATATACATTATAAACTACTTTTACTGTTGAAATTCCTACAATATAAATATTTTCTTGATGGCTGTACGTCAGAAATTCTCAAGTCTTTAACCAAGACTTTTGATCATGCGTACGTTCTTAGCGAACAATCCTACAACAGGATATATTTTTGCCTGTATAATTCCATTAATAAAAATCATCAGTATTTCTTAGCCTTTTATAGTAACTTGTTTCGATAAGTATTTTTAATGTATTTTAAACTCACAACAATCTTGTTTTCAAGATCACAAACATCTGCCAGGCACACAGGTATATAGCCTGGGATACAGCACCCAGAAACTGAAGCACATCCAGGCATGGGGGTGCACACCTGTAATCCCAGCACTCAGGAGGCTGAGGCAGGGGGATCACTGCAAGCTCAAGGCCAGCTTGGGCTACACGGTGGGACCCTATCTCAAAAAAAAAAAAAAACAAAGGTAGAAGCAAGAGGATCGCTTTGCATTCAAGGACAGCCTGGGTTACAAAGTGAACCTGAAGACCAGCCTGGACTATATAGTCAGATCCTGTCACAAAAAATAACAAAAACAAAAGAAATAAGAAAACTTGGTCACAAAGGCACAGCAGATCTTTTCTATTTGCAAAAATTTACAAGTGTACTGAGCATGTATAAATCATTTTTTTCTGTTACCCTTTCCTAAACAATACAGGGTAACAATTACTTATTTAGCATTAACACTGTATTAGGTATTGTAATCCAGAGATGAGTTCAAGTACACAGGAGGGTTATACGCAAATACTATGCCATTTTGTTCAAGAAACTTGAGTCAAGACAGATTTTACTATCTGTGAAGGATCCTAGGACCAATTCTCAACAGAGACACAGGGATAACTAACCATGACCAGGACTAGGAACCTGGGTCTATCTGACTCCCTGTATCTGAGAAGGTAGCAGAGTACAAATGCCTACTTTGCTAGTTTAGTATCGGTGATTTTCACTAAGTGATCCAACATAAGTACAGCTGAATTTTCCTTTTGATTTGTAATGAAAACAGCATATTATAATGTTTTACAGAATTTTTACCCTTTCTTTCCATCTTAGGGAAGATGCTGAGGAAGTGCCAGCTTTTACCATTATGTTCTTAACACATACCTCTTCATTCAGGTTGCTTCTCTCCTGGGTGGTCTTGATCCAGGCTAACATGTCATCTCTGTCCTCGGCCTGGAACAAGCACTCACAGTCGGATGTGGTGAGCCGAAACACGTTTTTCCTCTTGGTCTCACTATAAGAGATGACTATCAGGCAGGCATTAACACTGATGGGCTGTTCTTACTCAGATGGCGCTGTCTGCTCTCTTTTATCTTTGTACAAGTAGAGTGAGTGGCCTTGAAGTACAACATACATCTGTTTCCAGGGCCAAACACTTCCACTGACTGGCTAGAAAACAGAAGTGGTTCACAGTAAGTACTATGTAGCTAAATCCTTGTGACACTCAGCAACACCCTTAGCATATGTGTGTGTGTGGAAGGAAAAAACAAGTGGAAATCAAGTAAAGTGAAGTATTCATATCAAAACTAAGGATAGTAAAATCCCAACTTTAATTCAATTGGGAAGATAAAATGAACAAAACTAAAATAAGTGTTCTAACATTTTTTAAAAAAATCTAAGAGAATAGGAAACAAAAAAAATTAACAACCTTTCTGAATAAGACTAAAACTCAGGCTGGGTGTGGTGGCACACACCTATAAACCTAGCACTTGGGAGGCAGAGGCAGGAGGATTGCTTACTAAGTGAGTTTAAGACTAGCCTGAACTGCACAGTGAAAACTTGTCTCAAAAAGACAAAAAAAAAAAAAGATTAAGACTTAAGACAAGTCTGACAGCATGAAAATGAACAATGGAAGAGGTCCACATGTACACATAGTGATTCAATCAACTTCATATGGTAGATCAACAATAACCATATCCAAGGGCAGTAACGTCTAATTACAGAAAATTCTTATGGTAAAAATGTATTGTATTGGAATCTACTTTTTAAAATTATTTTTTATTTTAAAACCAAAGAATAAAAAAATGACACAGAATTTCAAAACAAAATAGGAGATTAGCACTCATTAATATACCATGTATTATCTTCAAAGTAGCTGCTCAGATTACAAGACAGAGGTATGAAAAAATGATCAAACCAACAATGAAAGCGCAAACTGTTCTTTTTGATGAAATAACAGAGATTAGTAGTACAGTTATCTATACAGACATATAATCTTGTCCTTTCTTTCTTTTCTCCTTTCCAGTTTTCCTTTTGAGCAATTTCCTGCCCTTTCACTTTCACAATACCTACTGTACATTTTGGACCTTATTTACTCTTTCAGTTTTTTACACTGGGGGGATACTATGATGTTTACACACATGAGTCTGATTTATCTCACTCATGAGTATGGTCTCAAGTTGCATCCATTTATCTATAAAAGCCTCGAGTATATCCTTCTTTACAGCTGAGTAATCCTTCATTGTATAAAAATGCCACATTCTTTTTTTCCATTCTGTGGCTGATGGTCATTTGGGTTGTTTCTGAGGTTTAACTATTTACAGATTGTGCTGCTATAAACAGGGATGCACACATATCGATGTGGTATGATGTTTTCAATTCATCTGGGAAAATACCCAGAAGGAGAATAGTTGGATTGAATGAGATCTCCAACCCTAGTTTTTGAGAATCTACCTTTAGTGAAATGTTTTTATATTTTTATAGTAATACTAGAAATTTCTAATATTTTTATATCTGTTTATATAACTCAGTATTTGTAAATAAAATAAAAAAGAAAATTATAAAGAGAATTGGAAAAACAAACTGAGATGAGTAACTATTTTTAAATTATTAATACGGAGAATTGTCACTTCACAAAGGCCTACCTGTGATAACCTATGGCTAGTAAAGAGACAAGGAAAGGGCGCCTTTTTAAAAACTCAGCTTTCTTTTCCACATTGCCAAAGTACAATCCATTCCACATGTAGCTGATGCACAAGATGAAAAGTATAAAACTAAATCAACAATTAAAGTTCTCTTTCTTTCCTTTCCTTCTTTTTTGCCTTTACAGAGAACTGATTTTTTTCACTTTTCTCTGGGTATCTTCCCATTTTCTGAACACACTGTTCAATTTGCCAGGGCCTGTCCCTCTGAGAGTTCACAGGAGCTGAGGAGCTGCAGTACCTTCCCTTTCTCGGTGACAAGGGGTTGGAACTGGAGCCACCCTTCCTTGGCAGCATCACTGAAAACCTCCGAGGAAGAGCCTTTTCTGGACCCGGAATCTTCCGATGACTTCTGGCTGTACATGATCTACATACAGAGAAGGATGAGAAAGCATCTACATTTTTAACAATTATATGAGAAAATTTAGCAATTCTTAAAACATAAAAATGCTGTAGTATGCTCTTTCTTTTCTCATGAGGTCACATCTTAGTAGGAAATAAACAATTTTAAAAGAGAGCAAGAAAATGATGCACATGTGATCTGTGCCATTTGGAGAATGCAAACAGTGAGATACAATTAATAATAGAGTAGCAACTATAAACTGATGGTGCTGAGACAAAGCCTTTCTGAAAAATAACACCAGGTGATGTCTCTTTTTAAAAGGGGCCGGTTATGAAAGGCACTGTTTTTTCAGATGTTCTGAGCAATTAACATTTCAGGCAGAGTGTACATTTAATGGATGCATATCCATTATTAGCATTTTACATATCCATTATTCAGTGTGAGGGAAACAGCTAACTACAGATTGTTTAGGGTGTTTAGGATATGGTAGGGAGAGTGAAGGAAGCCTTTGTTGTTGAATCAGGGAACAACACTGTCTGATCACACTCAAAGACTGCTGTAACAGCTTTGTAGAGGACGGATATGACAGAGACAAGCATGACAAGTCCTGACACTGGAGCAATCAAGGGCTGAGATGAAGGTGGCATTGACTAAATCACTGTAAAACAAAACAGAGGGATTGTAAATATTCAAGATTTGTTGAAGTACAAGGATGTAGAATGGTGAAAAATGAAACAGAAGAAACAAGGGTAAAGTCTAGAATTTGGCTTTTGAACAAGTGGGTGAATGGAACTGAAGCAGTAAGACAGAAAACTCTAAGGGATAAACCAGTCTGGGTGTAACTGAGATCTGCTGACCATGTAAACCCTGAATTGCTCATTAAATACCCAAGTCAAAGTGCCCAACTGGCAGTAGCTCCTCTCAGCTGTGGTTTGGGGAAGAGATCAAGTTTGCTATGCAAACTAGGGGAGACTTCTGTTAAGATCCAAGACAAAATGAAGAGTTGGAAGAAACTCTAGGCATCCAACATTGTGCATATTAGGCAAAAGGCAAGAGGCCAGCAAAGGAGGCAGTGAAGTAGTTTTAGAGGTGGAAAGAAAGGAAGAAAAAAATAGTAAAACAGAAGTCAGCATGTGCAAGTATTTCAGGAAGGGACTGAGAAATTCTACTGGACAGGTCACATAACTGGTCAAATAGGCGAAAGTGAAAGACACCATTAGGTTTGGACCTGTGTGCCACTGGCAGCCGTGGTGGGAGCAGGACCATTCTGATGTGTGTGGACTGAAGGGGGAAGAGACTGGGAACAATGTCTCAAGGAGTTTCACTGTAAAAGGGAAAATAAGAGTAGTTCATAGAGGAGATAAATTCCAGGAAGATTCCTCTTAATGCAAGGAACAGCAGAACGTAACTGGGTATGATGACAAGCGAGCCCTGGAAAGAGCGGCTTTTTTAGAAGAAAAAGGCCTTAAGGGAAACAAAAGTGACCAAGGCAAAGAGGTGTGTGGGTGCGGGCATGGTTTTCAGGAGGATGATGTACAAAGGTATCAAGACAAGAGTGGCAAAGTCAGAAAATGCAGCGGACAGGTATTTTTGGAGATAGGACATAAGAAAACCCCTAAGCCTTTACTGCTTTTTCAATGAAGAGTAAGAGAAGGATAGCAGAACGAGGGCAAGTGAGGGCTGCAAAGAGGAATGTGGAGGGAAGGTCTGAAATAATTGTAAAGATATAAAAATGTACAGCAAGCCCAATGTGGTGGTGCAGGCCTATAACCCCAGCACTTGGGAGGCTGAGGAAGGAGAACTTCCACAGGTTCAAGGCCAGCTGGGGCTACAGAGTGAGCAGTTCGAGGCCAGCCTGAACTACATAGTGAAACCTTACCTCGGGAGGAGGAAAACACACACACACACACACACACACACACACACACAGAAGAATTGCTAGACAGGTAGATTTTTGGCCTTGAATTGAGAAAATTCATCACAATGTGTGTAAAGTATTACTATATACTTGACAAATACATTTAGAAACTAGAAACATTTATATAAAGTATTTTCCAAAAACAGTTAATAAAGAATAAAAGGCTGTGATACTGAAATATTTAGTATACAATGAATAAAACAAATACCTTTTCATGGTGTGCTTAAGTAAATTAAGATAAATAAAGATTATCATTTGCATAGTATTTTTAAAGTATTAAATACCAACCTTGATTCCTTTCAGGCTAGATACATGCTTAAAGGATCTGTTGGGGAAAAGTATATAAATGTTTGTAATATGCAAAATAATACCTTAATGGCATAAAACAATTTAAATATTAAAGTTAACCTTTCATTAATGAGTCAACATTTCATCATTATTAGTTTAAATGCTCACTTTTAAGTATAGGTGAAAAAACAGCTAATTTTAAAAATATTTAAACTTTGAATGATAGAAGCTTTCTTAGCTATCTGGCAAATTAAAACTGCTTCTACTTAAAGGATGAGATTTTCTTATAATGTTTTTAGACCAAACAAAAAAACTACTTAGACTAAACACTGGACTTCTATATTATTAGTTAACCAAAACCATGAGCCCGTTAAGGACTTCCACAGTGCTGGTTATGATCAGTCAGCAGTTGCCAGCACAGCTAGCTTCAGAGAGACTGGCACGCAGCTGGCGGACACCCTGGTCCATAACCATGACGGCAAGCACCTCCAGGGGTCTCAACCCGACACCCTGTTCACTGACCACATTCTGAGCAGCTTCAGGAAGACAAATGACAAATACTGCCACTTGAAAAGGTTTGGGCTCCAGGAGGCATATTCACATAAAGTGTTTATGATTTAACTGCTACTAGAGGATGAAATGTTTTTTAAATTAAAAATCCACTTAAAATAATTTAGAATTTTAACATCACTGTTTCCTCTCAAAAACTGATATGCACAAGAAGGGTGGCTAAACCCATTACGTGAAAGATGGGTACAGGAAAAGAGGACACCATTAGTTTCAGTACTGAGGTTCGCTCTTTGAGAGATAAAAAGCAATCTTCCCTGGTTTGGAACAATGGGAAATAGGGTGGTAGACTGGTCAGAGGTGCCTTATTCATCACCACGGGAAGATGAGAGGAGACTACTGCAGAAAAATCAGTTGTAGACATCAAAGAAAAATATATACAGTTGAGAAGTAAATATGGCAAGATTTTGTTATACTTCTGGAAAAAATATAGATTCTTTAGTATGATTCAAATATCCAAGTCATAAAAGTGGTTTGTAAAAATTTAACTACAGAAAACATTTTAAACATTTTTGCATTGTTAATAAAAGAACAAATGAAAAACACTGAATTGGAAAAAAGACTTGGAACTCATATTACAGAGAAGTGATAGCTTCCTTTATATAAAGAGCATGCAGTGATCAACAGACAATCCAGCTGGAAAAACAAAAGATATGAAAAAATATGTCACAAAAAAAGACTAAAAATATCTAGCTGGACATGGTGATACACGTCTGTAATCCTAGCACTTGGGAGGCAGAGGATGAGTATCAATCACCGTAAGCTCAAAAACAGCCTGAACTGTACAGGGAGACCTTGTCTCAAAAACCAAAGCCAAAAAAAAAAAAAAAATCTGTTATATAGTAAATGATGTTCAGCTGGTTTCCAATCACAAGTACAGTATGATAGAATTAGATTTGAAAAAAAATCAGAAGTTAAATAATTCACAGCATCAGTGACAGTAAAAGAAACTTTTTTTGGGGAAAGGGGAGGGTCTCACTATGCAGTTCAGGCTGGCACTGAACTCTACATAGTCCAGGCTGGACTTGGATTTGCAGTGATTTTCCTGCTCAGCCTCCCAAGTTCTGGAATTATGAGGATGCACCACCATGCCCACCCTTGAAAACTACCTTAACACATTTCTGGTAGCAATGTGAATTATTTGAGAGCAATTGACAAGGAACATTAAAACACAAAATACACCCCCTGATGTAACAATCCTGTTTTCAATTCTATTCACACATATGCTAAATGAACTATGTACAAATATAGGCAGTAAACTTTCATTTGTGGTCATATATGATTCAAGCAAACTAAATGTCTACTAATAGGATATAGAATATTGGTTAAATATATTATAGATTAACAATTCAATGGAAAACTAAACAACCATGCAAAAAATGTGGCAGGAACTGAAGGATTTCCCAATCATTGCATACACCAACTATCATTTGCTCATAAAAATGATTAAGACACAAATACATGCATGTATAAGTGAATGTATACACAGACCAGGTCTATAATTACACACAAAAATAGGAACACAGTTATGCTTAAGTGGTGAATGGATTCAAGAGTAGCACAGGAGTCATATGTACCATGTTTGTGTATCACTGATTTTTTTTTTTTTTTTGGTACTGGGAATTGAACTCAGGACCTCATGCATGTCTGGTAGGCACTGTGCCACTAGGCTATATCCCCAGCCCCTATATTATTGATTTTAAAAATTCAATTGGATGTTACCAAGTAACAATTTATTTTTATCTAATATAAAGTTAGAAAATATAAGACAATCTGTGAAATTCAGTATCTATATGCCAAATTCATGCTCAACACCTACATACAATTTTATAAATATTTTATAATTAAAACTTACAACTTTGCATCTTCTCTATAGTCATCTAGACCTTCAGCATATGACTTTGATCTTTCTGTCTTCGAGCTGGGCTGAGCATCCAGGCTGGGAGGTGCTACAGATTCTGTAATTGAAATCCAATATCCATCTGTTCATAAGTGGTTTTCAGATTCTTTTAATGGTAAGAAAACAAGTTGGTCATACTGTTGTGAGACAGGATTTACATAACCACTCTTGAAACATACCTTGGTCATGGGAGAGCTGGCGTCGAATTAAAGGAGCGGAAGTGGTGAGGCTGGGAGGGACAGTGGCTATTGAGGGGACTTGAGAGGTAGAGGCGGAGATGACAGCAGAGGCGGGGATATATGCAATATCATGGTCGACACTAGGGCTAGTTGGTTCATCTTTAAGAAAAAGGGAAATATATATTAGAGTATTAAATGACTTGTTATTAACAATACAACCAATAGTCAATAATCAGTATGAAAAGGTCTGGATGAAATTTTTGTTATTAACCACAGAAGTGCCAATAAATGATGATATATTTGGCATGCTCAATCTACTTGCATTATTACTCTAGTAAGTCCAAATATTTCTAGGATTACAATATTAACAAGTAAATGAGCTGCTGCTTCCATCTATTAATAACTGATAACAAAGGTGCCAAAGCTTACAACTATTCAGAAAACAAAACAATCAAAGCAGAGCATTAATTACACATCACTGAAAAAATTATTTTAAATTTTAAATGTAACACGGATTATCAATTCAGGAAGCTAAGCAAAGTGATCTGCCTTTTGAATTATCAGGTTCTCAAACCTTCCCTTCTCAATTCCCACACAAATGTTATCTTTAAATTTTAGAAAGACAACACTGCTCAATCTATAGCTGTCAGAAGAACCTGCACACTAACAAGACCCCTGGCACTTTTGTATAAATCACAAAAAGGTGCCCCCCTTTCTCAGGTTAATGCTGGTTTTGATTCACCTCATTTGATTCCTTAAGACTCTTGTAAAAATGTATTTTAGGTACAATAATTTTTAAGCTTCTCTAAAGCCTATCACTATCTGTCATAAACAAATTCATATCCATACATATCACCTAACACATTAATAGTGCTTGCTAAATATTAGCACAGTAATATATTACTTCCTGTGATACTTAGGATTTCCTAAGAAATAGGTGCTATTTTTCAAATGAAGGCATCAGAATAGACAGATTAAGTAATCTGTACAGAGCTGCAAAGCTTTAGAGATGGAATTTGAACCCAGTCTGACATCTGAAGTCTGCTCTGTTACTGTCTTCTCACTGGTGAATTTGTACAAAATTCTTACTCTTGTAAAAACATCAATGATTTAAATTCTAATATTTCAGGTGAAGAGACTGTAATATGATGCCAGAACTATAATCCTTAAAGTTAAATGTTTCATAATGAAATCCTTTAAAAATATGATGAAATGCTTTCACTCCTTGATTGTAAATGTCAAGCTACTTTACCTGATCATCTTAATGATTAGCATTTCAATAAAGACTCACATTTCAAAATTATAAAATTTTAATTTTATGACTAAAATAAGTAAATTTTGTCTTAAGTTTATTTTCTGGTTTTTAAGTTTTTCATTTAAAGTGGTTCCTCACAGTTTAGCAAAAAAAAAAAAAAAAAAATCTCTATGAGACACTTTTACCAAGTGCATACCAAGTTTACTCTTAAGACAATGAAAGATCTCGGCTGGGGATTTAGCTTAGCAGCATAAGTGCCCACCTTGTTCAATCCCCGGTACCGATTTAAAAAAAAAACAAAACACAATGAAAATCTAGTAATAAACATTCTAAATGCAAGGAGATAAAGTGAGGTATTTAATTTGGTGAGGATAAAAATTTAATTTTACTAAAATTAAAACTATTTAAAACTATTAGGATTTAAATTATTAGAAGCAAATATATATATACACACACACACACACACATACTGGTTGGTTGTCAAGTCCACCAGCTGCCAATGGGGATGGTAACCAGTATGAGCTGAGAGAAGCAGCCTGCCAAGTCCCTTTATGCCTGCCAACATCGGGGAGTCTTGGTGTGCCTGGTATAGCTGTGTGTCTGTAGAAGCCCACCCCACACCCCAGCACCTCTCCAGGAACCTAGGTCAGGAGAAACCCAGGTGCTTGGCCTATTCCCTACACTGCAGATGGGCAGCCAACATGGAAAGTGCTTAAGACTGCACAACCAGCTCATCAGAGGAACCCGGGAAAACATCAAGAGGAAGGAGCAAAAGGCAACCTCAGACCTCCAGCCCATACAGAAGAAGTGTAGGAGACACAGACAAAACAAACTAGAAGTTGCACACCTGAAATTTTGGAAAGGATAGCAACTAAAGTAAAGAAACAAATTCATGAAGCTGTAAAAGTAATCAGATGACAAATAATTTCTCAGGTAAAAGAAGAAATCACAAACAATGAAAAGATTGCTGAGCATATCTAAAGAAGACAGATTTTTAAAAAGGAGCACAGGAAAATGATGGAAACCTTGAATAAACAACGTGAGAAAGAAATACAACCCATGAAACAGATTCAAAGAGATAATCAGGAAATTAAAATCACTATTAAAAGCTAGCAAAACCACCCGAAAGAAACTGGAGACAGATTTTCAGACCCTGAAGAGAGGACTGCAGCTAGCAACTGTGAAAGGAAAGATCTCTTAAAAATAACACAGAACCAGGAAATAACAGTTCAACAGCTGCAAGACAACACACAAAAAAAGATAATTTAGGAGTGACAGGTGTCCAGGAAAAAGCAGAGGTCAACACAAATGGTATAAAAAGACTATTTACAAAAGAATAGCAGAAAACTTGCCAAGCATGGGAAAAGGCCTTGACATACAGATAAGTCAGCCACATAGAACTTCAATTAGCTACAACCAAAATAAATCTATATCCAGACATATAATAATCAAGATCCCAGAAATTCAGCACAGAAACAGACTATTAAAGGCTGTTCGAGAACAGAAACGCATCTCTTATAAAGGAAAACCCGTAAGAATCATGGCAGAATTCTCAACAAAAACAGTGAAAGTGATATGGGACTTAAAAACAAGATAAAAGGAAAACAGTGGCTACCATAATGTCTCTTGTTCAAAATAGCTGCCCTCATATACCATCAAGAGGAGGTCAGGAAGAGCTAAAAGTGTTTCAAGACGTCAAAAAACAAAACAAAACAATTTCAAACCTAGGTTGATGTACTCTGCAAAACTATCTTTCATGATTAATGGAGAAGTAAGATACTTCCATGATAAAGAACAACCATGACCACCAAACCAACCCTACAAAAGAGTGACGAAAAATATTCTAGAGAGACATAAAGATGACCACAGGTCCAGGAACAGCAGTAGGGAGGAATTCCAGAGCAGAGCAGGCAACTGTATAGAGGGGAAAAGTGGGAGGCCTACAGCAACAGGATAGCATAGCGATATGAGCCAGTGCATGTTGGCCATAACCATTAATGCGGTTGGCCTCAATTCACAAAAAAAAAAAAAAAAGGAAGAGTGGACTGGGACATAGGATCCATCAATATGCTGCAGACAAGAAACACATCTGAATCAAAAGGAAATTGATGGACTGAAGGTCAGAGAAAAGACAATGCTCTATGCAACGGGGACCCAGAAAAAAGCAGGATACCTTGCCCATCAATCAGAAAATGGTTAAGAAAGATATGATACTTTTCTACAATGGAAAGCTACTCAGCTATAAACAAAGGTAATCGTGAGGCTCTTTTAGGTAAATAGATACAACTTGAGATCATGCTTATAGATGCAATGGTTTGGTCTCACATGGATAAACATCATGTCTCCCTAGTATAAAAAACTGAAGGAGTTAGTGGAATCCAAAATGTTAGATACTGTCAAAGTCAAACAGGAAGAAGTGTCTGAAAAGCGAAGGTGATAGCCACTGTTAATTTCCTACTAACTTGTTTTGAAGTACCGTATCATTTTCATTCTTTTGTTCTGTTTGATATTACTATGTCTATGTGATATGGGGCAGTTATTTTGAAGATAACAAGATATATTATGGTAGCCACTGTTGATTTCCTATTATCTTATTCTGAAGTTCTGTATCACTTTCATTGCTTTGTTCTGATTGGTTTTATTCTGCTCTGTTTTGTTTGATTTTATTATGTCTGATGATATAGGCAGCTATTTTGAACAAGAGACATTATGGTAGCCACTGCTGATTTCCTTTTATCTTGTTTTTAAGTCCTATATCACTTTGTTTTATATTGATTGGCTTTATTCTGTTTCATTTTGTTCAGTTTTATTCTCTTTAAAGTTAAAAAAAGTAAAGTTGGTTTTATGGAGTCTGATAGTTTACCATTCAACAATTCATAAATACTGATGTGAGCAGAAAACACCATATTCTTTAGAAATTATCTGGTTTAAGCAGTATTAATACTATAAATCACCTGAAGATATTTTTTGAAGCAAAAACATCCATTGTGATATCTACTGTGCAAGCTGATAGAGAAAAAGATACTGAAATTTTTTAAAAGCTTAGATGACAATCCTATAGGATAATATTTCTTAAAGGCTAGCAACTACCCACAAGAATATGCAGTTATTATTTTGTTAAAAAGTGTATGTGAAATGCAGAATTAATCTTTGAGAAGAATAATTTTATGCCTTGCAAGTAATTTTTAAAAACTATGTATTTATGTAAAATAAACTATCATGGGGTGAAATTTATAATGTGTACTGATTAAGGATTAAATGTCAGAATCTGGGGTAGGGAATAGTACTTGGGATTGAACCTAGGACCTTTGCACTGTGCTACATTCCTATCTATCCATTCATTCCTTCACATTTAGAGATAGGACCTCTCTAGATTACTAAATTGTTCAGGCTGGACTTGAATTTGCTCTTCTCTTGCCTCAGCATCCCAAAATGCTGGAATTATAGGCATGTACCACCACATACAGCTTCAAAGGTAAAATTTTTTTAAAAGTAAGTTTGGTTTTCCAGGTAGTATTCATTCAACTTCCCTTGTCTTACTACATTTTAAAGGCAATTTTTAAAACTGATATATAGTTGCATATATTTAGGGGGTAGGAAGTGATGTGTCAGCATATGTCTACTCTGTGTAATGATAAAAATCAAGATGACTAGTCTATCATCTCACATATCTATCACTGTTTCCAGTGAGAGCATTCAAAAGCCTCTCTTGTAGCTACTTTAAAATATACAGTTCATTATTAACTACAGTCACTCTTCTACAAAATGCAACACCAGAATGTGGTCTATATAGGTGTTATTTTGTAATCACTGACCAACTTTCCCCTTAAAATTCCCTGGTTTCTGGTTAACCACTCTTTTACTCTCCTCTGCAAAGTCAACTTTTTTAGATTTCATATATAAATAGTATTTGTCATTCTGTGTCTGACTTGTATCTAGTATCACTTAGAATGCCTAGTGTCAAAGAGACAAAAATGCTGGCAATGGGGCCGGGGATTTAGCTCAGCAGGCATAAGTGCCTGCCTAGCAAGGGCAAGGTCATGAGTTTGATCCCTAGCACCAAAAAAAAAAAAAAAAAAAAAAAAAAAAAAAAAAAAAAAAAAAAAAAAAAAAAAAAAAAAAAAAAAAAGTGCTGGCAAGGCTATCAAGAACCAGAGGAATTCTTACACACTACTGGTGGAAATAGAAATTACTACAGCCATTGTGGAAAATAGTATAGGGTTCCTCAAAAAACTAAGAGAATTAACATAACTTAGCAATTCCACTACTGGACACATATCTAAAGAAAATGAAATTTGTATGTCAGAAAGGTATCTGTAATTCCATGTATTACAGCATTATTCACAATGGCCAAGTTTTAGAATCAACCTAAATGTTAACACTGATGAACAGATAAAGGGAACTGTGTACGTATGTGCATACACACACACACACACACACACACACACACACACCAATAATACTATTCGGTCACAAAAAGCACAAAACTTTCTCATTTGTGATGACCTGGATGAACCTGGATGATGCTGTGTTTGGGAAATAAACCAGATAGAGAAGGACAAATATAATATAGAGGAAATCTCTGAAACAGGATGGATTTAAATAACCTTGGTTTGAATGGCACACTCCTGTAATCTCAGAACTCTGGAGGCCTGAGGCAGGAGGACTCCAAATTCAAGCCCAGCCTGGGAAAGTTGATGAAATCCTGTCTCAAACTGAAAACATAGGAAAGGGCTGAGGATCTAGCTCAGTGCAAATGTACTGAGCTGAAACTTCAGTACCACAAACAGAGTAACTTGGTTTTAAGTATATGTCTAAAAAAAGAGGTGGAAGGGTAGACAGTCATCTGCTCCAGGGAACAGGTCTGAATGGAAGAGATGTGGGAAACGAGATTATCATTGGCTTTACTCATTTCTGTACTGTTGAAATTCCTTTTATGAAGGTTAAGAGAACAAAAATCTTAGGTATATTTTAAAACACAAGCAACTATGTTACCTTGTATTTATTAATTATACTGAAAAACCAATTTCTCAATCCGTTTGAAAAAATGCAAACTTTTGAGCTAAAAATGCTATTTTTGTTGTGATTAATCCAAGTTTTACATCACCAATGTTAGATTATGTAAAAAAGTAATTCGGCTTTCTCTAATTTTTAAAATAATAAGATACTTCAGTTGTTTTCAGGGTAAAAATTCAACTCATATATAAATATATTCAAAACCATTGTGCTGTCACATTTTTCAATTAGATTTTTAAATAATGAAACAAATGTCCTGTCACATAAAAACAACGAATCATCTCTATTCTAGGCATATCCTATACTACATTAATGCATTAATAGATGAAAAATACATGTTTATAAACTGCAGCTATAATTTTATTATCAACTGGCATAATAGTCTAGGTTAAACTGAATTATATAACCAAAGACTGACTTAAGAAATGAGGCTTTAAAAAAAAAGAAAAGAAAAAGAAATGAGTTTTAACCCTGGAGTGGTGAGGTGTGACTGCAATCCCATTTACTCCAGAGCTGAAGAAAGAGAACCATAATTAGGAAGCCAGATCAGGCAACTTGGTGAGATTTGGTCTTAAGTAAAATTACAAAACAGGCTGGTAACCTTATCAAAAAAGGAAAAAAAACCGATTTAAATCCATGCAATTAGGAGTGAAAAGGGGAAATCACTACAGATGCTGCAGAAATCCAGAGATCATCAGTATCTACTTCGAGAACCAGTACTCTAAGATGGAAAATGCAGAGGAAATAGACGGATGCTGAGATACATATAAATTATCAAAGCTGAATCAAGAAGACATAAAAATTCTAAATAAAAACTATCAGTCAATGAAATTGAAGATGTACTTAAAACTCAACCAACAAAGAAAAGTCTAGGTCCTCATAAGAGTCGCAGTTGAATTCTATAAGAAATTTAGAGAAGACTTAATGCCGCTACTTTTGAACCTCTTTAATGAAACTAAAAGGGAAGCAATACTCCCAAATTCATTGCTGGAAGCAAGCATTATCCTGATATCAAAATCAGAGAAGGATCCAACAACAACAAAAAAAGAGAACTATAGGTCAATCTCCCTAATGAACATAGACAAAAAAAAAAAAAATCCTCAGTAAGACATTGGCAAACAGAATGCTGCAAATCATCAAGACTATACACGATGACCAAGTAGGATTCATACCAGGAAGGCAGGGATGGTTCACTATATGAAAATCAATAGATGTAATATAATATTGCCAGAGCCATATGACCATCTCAACAGATCCAAAAATAAAGCATGTGACAAAATCCAACACCCATTCATGATGAAAACCCTGGAGAAAACTGGAAAAGATGGTCTTTGTCTCAATCTGATAAAAGCCATCTATAACAAACCGACAACCAACATCATACTAAATGTATGAGAACTGAAAGCTTTCACTCTAAAATCATGAACAAGACAAGGATGTCCACTATTACCACTCCCATTCAATACTCTTCTGGAAATATTAGCCAGAGCAATTAGACTTAAGAGAAAGAAATAAAAGGGATAACTATAGGAAAGTATGAAGTTAAATATAATTACTGGCAGATGACAAATATTCCCCATAGAAGACCCCCCAGAACTCCACCAAAACACTTCTAGATTTAATAACCAAATTCAGTAGAGGATACAAAGTCAACACTCAAATATCAAAAAAAGTGCAAGATTATGAGTTCGATCCCCAGTACAACCCCCCCCAATAAAATCAACAGCATTCCTGTACACAAACAAGTTCACTAAGAGAGAAGTTAGGGAAACAACATCTTTGCCAATAGCATCCCCCAAAATTAAATACTAGGAATCAATCTCATGCAGAAAGTCAAAAATCTCTGTATTGAAAATTACAGAACTCTGAAAAAGGAGATCAAAGAGAGAATCAGAAAAGGGAAAGATATTCCTTGTTCTTGGGTAGGAAGAATCAGCATAGTGCAGATGGTCATAGATTTAATGAAATCCCAATCAAAATTCCAACAGTATCTCTCCTAGGAGAAGAGAAAACATTAAAGAATTCTTTTGGAAACAGAAGAGACCTAGAATAGCAAAGGCACCTCTGGTCAACAAAGGCACAACAAAGAGAATCACAAGGCTGACTTGAAACTGTACTACAAAACTACTGCAATAAAACAGAATGGCCTGAGGGTCAATGGAACAGATTACAAGACACAGAAACAACCCCAGACATCTTCATTGGAAGAAAGACAGCCTCTTTATAAATGGTTCTGGGAAAACTGGCTTTCTGCATGCCAAAGAATAAAACTAGGTCCACATCTTTCACCATGCACTAAACTAAAATTGAAATGGATCAAACATCTCAATATTAAAACAGAAACACTAAATCTTCTGGAAGACAGAACAGGTAGAATTGTTGAAGATATACGTAGGATAAAGAGTTAATGAACAAAACCCCAATTGCATTGGAACTGTCAAAAAGAATCAATAATTGAGATCTCATCTTAGAAAGTTTTTGTACAGCAAGAGAAACATCAACAAAGTGAAGAGACAACCCATGATGTGGGAAAATACTTTTGCCAGCAGCTCCTCAAAGGAATATATAAAGAATTAAAAAAAAATCAGATCTCCCCCAAATTGAAAGACTGAATATAAAAACAGGCATCTGAAATGAATAGGTAATTCTCAGATAAAGAAGTAGAAACAGCAAATAAATATAAGAAAATATGTTCAATAAACACCACTGGTAATTTAAGACATGTAAATTAAAACAATGCTGAGATTCTATCTTGTTCCAGAAAAAATGACTATTATCAAGAAATCAAACAATAACAAGTGCTGGTGGGGCTGTAAGGAAAAGAGAGACCCTTCTCCACTGTTGGTGGGAGTGTAAACTGGTGCAACCACTGTGGAAATCAGTGTGAAGGTTCCTCAAAAAAGTAGGACTATAGGTCCCACTGGACCAAGCTATTCCCTTTCTGGGTATCTTCCTAAAAGAATTAAAAGCATCGCACCACAGCGATATATGCACACATGTTTACACTGGCAGTCTGTCACAGCCAAATCTTGGAAACAGCCCAAATGTCCATCAAACAATGAATGTATAAGGAAGATGTGATTCTCTCTTACAGTGGAATACTATTCATCCATAAATGATAAACTTGAGACCTTTCTAGGTAAATGGATGCACCTTGAGAACAAACTCAAGTGAAATAAGTCTTACACTGTATAAATACTGCTTAGTTTCGCTGGTGTGATGTGAGAGACCAATGTGTAAATAAGGACCACAGTGTACAGTGGATACTGTGAAATAGGAAGAAAATACTCAAATGGTAAGGGAAACTAGAGAGGGGGAAGGAGAAAAAGGGAGAAAGGAGAAGGACAGGAAAAGAAAAAAGAAGGGAAAAATGGAAACAAAGTTTTTGTAAATAAGGAGGGGAACAGGTTGAAGGAAGGAGGGTAGGGGATGAGGGAAAAAAGAACCGAGATATATCACGTGCAGGTATAAATTCCCTATGATGAATGTGGTCATTATGTTTATTTAAAATGTACAAATAAACTTAATTTAAAAACAGGCTGGTGAGCTAAGTCTGCGATGGTGCATTTGCAAGGCCCGTGAAGCCATGTGGAATCTCCAATTCCATGCACACAAGAACATGCAGCCCTAAGTTCCTTTTTCACCAATGGTCTGTACAGTACTTTGTAATAAAGAGAAGGTGGAGAACATCAAATTTGTTACATACTAAAATTCTGTTTCATCATTATTTCTTAATGTGGAAATATATAAACATAAATGTTGTAAAAATTTGTCTTACTTTTGGGAAAGTGTTTTCCAAACATACATAAATCACATATTCCCACTGATACTATACACCACATAATTTAATTTGGATTTTTCCAAATGAAAACATTCAAGTTAGGTTTATACTGACTATTGAAATCTGAATAAAAAACATTCCCTATGGTTATGTTTATCAATTAATGTTCTAGAAAAGAAAAGAGATTGCAGAAGTCAAGTACAACATATAAATGTATAAAAATCAAGCTGACATATTGTGACACTCTATGCATTATTAGTTATTTTTCACAGAGGATATATAAAAGCCAAATAAAAATGTGGAAAAAAAACTTCCAAAAGCCTATTAATTAAATAAAGGCAAGATAAAATAATAATATGACCTTTTCATTTTGTAAACTGACAAATATTTTATCTCAAAATAGTTTATCTGTTCCTCCTTGTGTTTTATAAGATAACAGGAAGTACATTACTTTGCTGCCCAAGTTTTACCTCTCAGCTGCCAGGGAATTCCTTGAGTGTGCCTTTCCTTCCCAGGGATGGGCATCATCACAGGGTCCTAACTCCTAGTCCACGGTGAATGGACAAGGGGAAGGGGTACAGTGCAGTTAGGACCCACAATAGTATCTCCATCAGATTCAACAGCACACAAGAAACTTAAGTCTTTTTCATCTCTTCCTTGAAGAACAAGAATTATACTAATCAACAGAGTTACCCTAATCTACCTTGTCTACCCTGTGGAAAAAAAGTATCAGAGAATTAAGGAAGCAAAACTGAGGAAAAGGTTTCTAATTCTGACATCAGGATCTAGCCATACAAAGAGGCACTATACTGAGAACTTTTTAATTGTGAGATAGTTACTCTGTCATAAGCTAATTTAAAACAATTATTTATTAGCAAGATGATTAAGAGCAATGTAGAAGTTGGAGTATACAGAACAAGACAGGGATGCCAACTTCTTATCCCTTTTACTCAACGCAGTACTGGAAATCCTAACCCAAATATTTGCTTTAGGGAAAAAAAAGAAACATAATGCATTCAAATTGGAAAGGAAGAAGCAAAACTGTCCTTGCATGTGGATGGTATGGTTACATGTGTACAAAACCCTAAAGACTCCACTAAAAACTGTTAAAAATAAATGAATTCAACAAAATAGTAGGATACAAGACCCAGTAGCATTTCTATACACTAATTAGTAATTTTTTGGCTATCTGAAAAAAGCCAAGAAAAAAATCCTATCTGGAATAGTCACAAATTATCCCCTAAATTCTAGCAACAAATAGAAGGATGTGAAAGATATTTATGCTAAAACAATAAAACAATGATAAAATAGCTAACAATAAATAATGTAAAGATATTCCACATTCATGATTATAACAAATAGTTAAAATGTTCATACTACTGAAAGTGATCCATAGATTCAATGCAATCTTTATTACTATTAGTTTATGGAAAAGAACAGTTAATAGTTATACAGTTTGATTAATTTCGCATGTCTCTATCTGGTAATCTAAGCAACTCTTGAAGATAACAATATGCGATGTAACAATCATTGTTAAATTCTATCATCTTGTTTTGAAAGCCTATATTGTTATTGCTTTGAGCTTTTTGTTGTTGTAGTTTGCTTGTCTCTTTTTTTGGTTACTGTTTTTTTCTCTTTAAAATAAAAAGAAAAATATAAGTGATATTATTTACCAAAAGATCCATACATTTTACAGCCAATGATCTTTGAGAAAGGTGTCAAGAATACAAAACAGGTGAAAAGATAGTTTCTTAAAGACATGATACTGAGAAATGATTTTCACAGGTAGAAGAAAAAAATACTGCTTTTTCTCTGACCATATATAAAAATCAACTCCACTGAAGACTTAAATGTATGATCTGAAACTACTACGTATCAAACTACTAGAAGAAAACAATAGTTTGGGCAAGGATTTTCTTTTTTTTTTTTTACAAGACCTTAAAAGCAAAAATAGACAAACAGGATCACATCAAACTTAAAGGCTTCTACACAGAAAGGAGACCTGCGGAATGAGAAAAGTGTTTGCAAACTATACATCTGAAAAGGAGTTAGTATCTAACATACACTAGGAACTCAGTATCCCTTCCACCAAAATCCTAATTAAAAAATGGGCAAAAAAACTAAACATGCATATCTCAGAAAAATATACTAATTGCTAGCGGAAGTATAAAACACTACTTAATATCACTAATCATCAGGGAAATGCAAATCACAGTCTCAGTGAAATACTGCTTCACATTTGAGGAGCTGTTACTGCAAAGACAAAAGATACCTAGTGCTGGTGAGAATGTGGATGAAAGACAACATTTACCCACCCACAGTTAATGGTGAATTAGTAAAGCTATTACGCACAACAGGACGGGGCTTCCTAACAAACTAAAAAGCAGGGCTACTCAATGATGTGGCAGTCTCATTACTGGGCGTGTAACCAAAGGAAGTGCAATTGGTATGTCAGAACCATCCCTATGTCCATGTTTACTGTAGCACTATCCTCAATAGCTAACATACGAGGTCAATGTAAGTGTCCAACATCAGAAGAACAGATAATGAGAATGTGGTATCTAACTCATGACATGATACTATGCAGTATCATAAGATGGAATACTGTCATTTGTAACACGAGTGAATGTGGGAGGATACTATATTAAGTGAAATAAAGCAGGAAGAGGAAGACAAATACAGTACTGCATGATCTCCCTCACACGTGAAAGCCCCACAGAAGAGTGCAGACGGCAGTTATCAGAGGCCAAAGGGGGAGGGAGGTAAGTGAACAAGCAGGGGCTGGCACACAGGTATACTTAGACTGGAGTAATAAGTACTGGTGTCCCACAGAACATCAGAATGACAGTAACACATTATGTGTGTCAAGCTTTCTAAAAAATAAGTTTTTGAATAAACTTACCACAAAGAAATGCTATAGGTATGAGGGTGTGGTTATGCTCACTATCCTGATTTGAACATGCAGACATGCATCAAAATATCACATTGCTCCCCATAAGTGTGTACTGCATTATGTAGCAACTAGAAATAAAACTACCCCGGCCCTGAGAGGCTGATGCAGGAGAATGGCTACGTGCGAATCCTCTCTGGACAATTTAGTAAGACCCTGTTTCAAAATGGAATATGAAAAGGGTTAGGGGTGCTCAGATCCTGAGTAACACAATCAATGGAAAAAAACACACTGTGTTAGCACCCTTTAACAAACATGCATCACTCCTGAAATTACCCAACAGTCCATTGTGGATTAGAACACAGGAAAAGAGAAAGCAAGCAAGCAAGCAAGCAAGCAAACAATAAGCTAAGTTATTTAAAGGATTACTTCACATAGATGACAATTACTATAAAAAGAAGCATATAGCCAATGTAGTTTCAATTTTATAATTATAGCTGAAAATTCATAGTTCAGTAAAAATATCGCAATTTTTGGCACAGACATAATTATTTGCAAAATAATCAGTTCCTTGAAATAATATTGCTTATTTCACTCTTGCTAGAACAAATTAATCTTACTCTTTCCTAACTTACCTTTTAAAGTATGTTAACATTAGAATATTAACATTATTTCAACTACAGAGTAAACTGTGTATTGTTTATAAGAGGGATAAATTTGAAACAAAGTGACAAACATAAAATTACATATGTAGATCCAAAATATTACCGGCCACTCGCATATACCATTTTTTAGTAAAAACTACAGAAACTCAACAGACTGGTTGAGCTGTAACTCCCACCAGAAGGACACTGAGCGAAAATGGCCTGCAAAGCCAGTCTGTCCCTCACAGACATGGATGTTTAAGACCTGAGACTTCTGTATCTGTAAAAGGAGAATAAACAGCTCTAACGGACCCGTCTCACACATAAATTCAAATGTGACAAGAACACTTTCTTTTGACTTTTCCTCTGTTCAGTTTAAGTCACAGGAGATCAAGAGCAGACATAAATTACCGAGAGCAGGAGAGTGAACGCGAGACGGAGATGGAGATCACGGAGTTACGCAGGCAAGCTTGGGGCTCGCGGGTTCAAACCCTGTGCCAAGTACTGAGATGACACTCTCAAATGATTTGTAGTTACTTGTTTAGTCTCTACTTACACAAAACTTAAGATTTATTTTTAAGACCTATTAAGTTGCCCTATAAAATATGTATGCACATCCAATGCTAGCAAAATATTGTTGATAACTAGTATTCTTCAACTTAAATTTTTTTTTCATATTTCTACATCTGTGGCACATGAGAATAACAATTAATTATTTTATTTTATTTTTTGAGACAAAGTCTTGCTCTGTTATTCAGGCTGGCCTTGAACTCACTTGATAGCCCAGGCTGGCCTCAAATTCATAGCAAACCTCCTGCCTCAGCCTCTCAAGTGCTGAGATTACAGGTATACGCCACTATGCCCTACTAGTAAGTCTCACAATAAGACGTTTTTTTCTTCCATGTTGTTTAATCATGTTTATATGTTTAATCCTTTTCATGTGGGCCTGGGTATGGTGGCACATGCCTATAATTCCAGCACTGGAGGACTGCTGCAAGTTTAAGACCAACCTGGGCTACAAAAAGTTTAAGGCCTGTCTGAACTGCATAGCAAGACTCTCTTAAAAAAAAAAAAAAAAAGACATTATTAACTCTGTATTATAAATGGTTTTTATAAATGATTTGGCACTATTCTCTAACATTGTGAGACTAAGCCACAGCAATTACCTTTGTATATTAGTTTGCAGGTTTAAGAAAATTATTAAAAATAATGAAGTATGAAATTCTGGGTGTATCAGTATAAAAACAAACCTCAGTCTACTTCTTTCAATTTAAATATTACATAAAAATAATACAGAAAAAAGGGGGGGCTGGGGATTTAGTTCAACAGCATGAGCACGGGCCTGGCAGCACAAGGTCCTGAGTTTGATCCCTGGTACCAAAAAACAAAACAAACAAACACCAACAAAATTTTGGGCCAGGGATATAGCTCAGCGGCATAAGCGCCTGCCTAGCAAGCAGGATGTCATAAGATCGATCCCCAGCACCAAAACAAAACAAAAAAACTCAGAATTCCCTACACTGTTTTTTATGATACACTAATCCCAAGAGATACTCTAAATAAAAGGATTCCTGGTCAAATTTTTTTTTAGAAAATTATACTATATTCTTCCTGGAAATTTTATAATTTATAATAATGAATTAATGAGTCAAAAAAGTTTTAAAGACAAAAACTTATTTAACCATTTAACCCAAAGTTTTTAAGTTCAATAATGTATATTAGGATTTTTTTTTTTTTTAAGCGGGGCATTGAACTCATGACCTGGCACTTGCCAGACAGGCGCTTATGCTGCTGAGCTAAATCCCATAGCTGTATATTGGGATTTTTCTAAATAAACACACAGTATTAAAATTCCTACTTAATGAAATGCTGTAAGTTCTCTCACACACACACGCACGCACACACAGGTTAACAACAAAATCTTTAGAGCTGACAAATGAGTTTTTCACTTCAAT
This sequence comes from Hydrochoerus hydrochaeris, assembly GCA_004027455.1. Lineage (NCBI taxonomy): Eukaryota > Metazoa > Chordata > Mammalia > Rodentia > Hydrochaeridae > Hydrochoerus > Hydrochoerus hydrochaeris. The sequence goes on from PVLA01013476.1 coordinate 36,261, forward strand.
CCTTTCAGTATCAAGATTTTTTTAAATCAAAAGTTAAAAGCTTTTCACAGAAAGGATGCAACTATATTAACCAAAAGAAATTATACTTTTCTGGTTATGTTCTAAACACTGGGCGAATACTAAAGTTATTTGTAATACCTTTACTTTAAACATTACTCAATTGTGTAAGAGCCATGAAAATGCTATGAAAACTTAGGCCGTGGAGAGTCAACCTACCGCACATCAGACATTTCCCACATTCTTGTATCATGGGCAATACTACACACAGAAACGCAGTGAAGTCAATTCTGTGTCAGCATCTCAGGTCTGCATCCCACCCTGTCCTGCTAGCGTCGCCAAACGGGTGCCACAGCAGTCATGAGCTGTATACTAAGGCTGGAGAGAGGCATACATGAAATAACTGGGCTTTT
>PVLA01013477.1:0-36679 GCA_004027455.1 Hydrochoerus hydrochaeris
CCTTTTAGTTTCAGAGAATTGTCCAACTCAACACAGTCACTGAAAACAACTACACTGTTTATAAAATACAAAGCCAACTGAACAGCACAATTTTTTCCATACACAATGATTCAAGCCAATACTCAATCATGGAAACATGAAATTGTATTTCTTATTTGCTTTCATGTCTAGTAAATTTAGTTTTAATATATGTGCCTCATAAAGATTGTTGTTTTTTTCTGTTTGTTTCTTTTTCCTTTTCCCTGTCTTCTTGTGTACTCAATTTCATTTCAAATCTGACACAATTCCAAGTTGTACAGCAGCCAGTCATATATCTCAGTTTAGCTACAGGACTAGCAGAACGATCTGAAAGGGACTGCTCCTCCCTGCCTGCTATGACAATAAACTGGCCAGTATGGGTCACTGTGGCTTTTAATTTTATATTGGACTTGATTTTACTTTGGGATCACCCTGTCTTGTATTAGACTGTGGTGCTTCTGAGATTAATACCATGAGCCCTTTCTTTCTCAATTACCCAGGAATCTTTTCTGTTCTATAAATTTCCATAGCATAATTACCATTTGGCAGGCCTTTTGCAAGCAAAACCTAATGCTCAAGTAATATTCTAAGTATTGGGACATGAACATAATGTAATATTTATTCATTACCTTCAAAACTTTTACCTAGTTAAATAATCCTTATAATTTTTTTCTGGTTATTTCCATATTTTTTATATCCAAAAGGAGCAGAGAGATGTTGCTCACATCCTAAATAGAAGGGAGACCCAGCATCAGAAATCTCACACCCATTCAATCAATTTGCTGTACTAGTTTTCTTAGTATAGCAGTTCAAGGGATATTTCAAGCAAAGAGCTTTAACAAAGTAATAATCTTGGGGCTGGGGATTTAGCTTAATGGCTCAAATGCTTACCTGGTAAGTGCAAGGTCATGAGTTCGACCAGCAGTACAAACAACAAACAAAAAAGTAATAGTCAAAATAATAACCAACATTTATTGCACATAGATGGAAAAGTTTTTTTTCGTACCTTAACACATTTGTTCATGTAGCAACCATAGAAATATGGCATCATTATTAAGCCTATTTTATCGATGAAGAAATAGAAGCAACAAAAATTAATGAATTTATATAGCTTTTAAATTAGGGTTCTCTAGACTGGAAAATTATACTTTCTATATGCATATTTGTACACATATATACATATACATATGTGATCATAAGCGTTAGATGCAGAGATATCAATAATTGGTAGTTATTAGAATGTTCTACTAGGATACTGTGTTACTATAGTGGAATTCAAATGTTGTAGAGTCCATGTTAAACTCATTACAATAAACATATATGAGCTTTAATTTCAATGACTATACTATATAAATATTTATGACTGAAGAGCAAATAACATGTAAAGGCCAATAACTGAAAGACCAATAGTATGTACCAGAGAGCACACATGTAGTATAAACCCATTAGGTTTATACTTATTCTATCCAAATTAAAAAGGGATTCAATAGTCTACTTACTTTCTTCTTTATAAAGAGACTTTCTCCAATCAAATACCAGACTTCATCCACATATGTGCATTTCCTAAACTGTTTGACGGTATTGTGAGTTTAGGTTTGAATTGCTAATCTTGTAAGCATACATTTTGTCAGTGTAAACAATGCTGCATTTTCAAATATGTGCATCTCACTTAGGAAACTGAGAAGGAAAGTATTTCAATAACCCAAGCCTTAGCACTGGAAGGGGAAAATTTCATAAGATTATAATTGCTATTTTTAGTGCAAGAACCATTTCCAAACACCAACACATAAGAGTAATAAAGAGGTTGCTGGAATGTGTGAAGTAGCTTTCATTATTTTTCTTTACATAGTCTTATACTAGGAACCTATTACTCACTTAAATTGCTGCAAGGTGGGGCAACAATGCTGGAAGCTACTATAGCCATTTGCGATGATCAATGTCAGTCTTTACAGATGACTTCTTAATCAATTTTCAGGCTTAATAAAAATAGTCCAAAATAGGTGGCCTGATGCTTTCTCTGTATCAGCCCTATTAATGTTGCACATTTATTTGAAACCTAGATTAAAATATGTTTTAATGTTTTTAAAACATTAGACAAAATCAGAAATATCTAAATTTTATTTTCATATCTCTAGCACACATGAGGTGTTGGACATGCTCCCCACTTTCTCTCAGGAAGCCGTTTCTTCAGCTCATCTTTCCCCCATCTCTATTCATGAGGTTCTTAAGCTTGTTTGTTTCTGAACAAGTTAAAAATCTTGTTGGAGGGGGGGGGGGTTTAGCTCAGCGGCATAAGTGCCTGCCTTGCAAGCACGTGGTCGTGAGTTCGATCCCCGGTACCTATTAAAAAAAAAAAAAATCTTGTTGGATATAAGGAAGCTCATGTCTTTAGCACTTTCATCCCTGTGAAATAAAAGCATGGCATTTTGAATGTGAGAAATACCTAAAATAATAACTTATATAACTATGGATAATAAGACCCTTTAAATATAAAAATGTCTTGAGCAAATTAAGCCTTTCCTTCACCTACATATTGAGTGCTGGGAAAACAATGAATGTTAGAAAAAAATTGCCAGATGAGAGTAGCTATAACAGTCATTCAGGATACACAGAAATCCTTAAGACAGAAGGTGATTCTGATGGAGACAAATCAGTTTTAAGAAATAGTTTACTGGGAGATTATGATATTTAGGGCACAATTTTAGAAGGCTACAGCATAAAGATAACCACAACAAAACCAAGAACACAGTAGAAAGCAATGTCAAATCCCTGTCAAAAAATGTGATGAATGAGATCACTGCACCCCAGGGTATTAGGTAGCCAGTTATGGAAATATGGACCATAACCCTGATACCTGCCACCATAGATTACATATGACATTTCATTCTTGGCCTTTAAAATTTTACAATTGACTGGATTTGTAAAATTTTACCAGTGACCTGATTCACACTCATTATTTAGAAATGAAATTGGCTTCTATATTTAGATTGCCTCTGAAGTTAAGGATTATAGTTAAGGATAGCCCAGATAAAAGTTATCACTTCCTGGTACAGCACACTTCATGTGTTTGTGGGCAGATATATAGATGTTTTCACAGCTGGAAGTGAAATGGTTCACTTTTTAAATCTCTTTGAGTACAGCTTGAACAAATAGTAAATATTTAAGAAGCCTTGGGAAATCCACTCAGCACTCAATTTTAGCTAGAAGATTTGACAAGCTTGAGCACTATTTTTAGACAGCTTTGTATAACTTGCTTTTAACATATATTTTTATTGGAACAAGCTCTAGTATTTTTATCATATTGACATCACAATAGAGTATGTATATTAGTCATTACGATCTCACAAAATGCAAAAGGAAAGCCAGTGATTATTTGTTGTTGTTACTTAAGATTTATGGAATATTTTCATCTGCTAGGTAAGGCATGTGAAAGTGATTTTAACATGCTTCTTTTTCAAGATGTCTAATAAATATCCACCTAAATATTTAATATCACATCTGTTTCATATGGCTTAATATTCATTTAATAAGATAATTGGCCTTTTCTGAACACTCTCCATTTTATTTCTAATAAGAAAACTCCTGAAGCATCTGTTGTAGACTTCAGATCCAAAAGACAATCCTTTCCAAAGAGCAATGAAGAGCCATCTGTCTCAGCTTGATAACCATCAGAAACATGGTCCTGAAGAATGAGATGTAAGCCTTTTTCAGTATTAGGCAATTCGATCTCTTTTATAGAGAACTCTTAGTCTAAGAATATTCTTCCCTACATCAGAGGATAAAATATTTGAAAAAAAATCCTAATAATTTTGACCTATTACTATATCTCTCTTTTATTTTACTGGCTACAATAATGGGAAAGCTATGAGGAAAGTGCCTTAGGAAAAACAACACCTGCATTTTATGATAAACTCATGTTTCTTACATTGTAAAATGTTGCTGTAATTGTCTTATGTACTGAATGTTATTATAAGTCTCTTCTGAGGAGTCACACATATAACTGTTAGGATTTACTTATTTACATAGGAGAAGAAACATTTAATGCATAGAAAAGAGGAAAAGAGTTCTTAGTTTGTATAACAGATCTTTAACTTTAGAGATGTCAAACAACAACTCACATAAAAATCTACTAGGGTGTACAGTGTGGGGTGGGCTGACTACCTGGGCTTATGGAGTTCTCTTCACAGGGGTAGTGAATCAGTTCTATAAAAGCAGGTAGCTATCAAAATTAGACTTGATGAACAGTTGAGCATCCCCAATTCAGGTTACTACAGGGTATAGAGGACCCTCAGATCAGTCACATAGGTATGATTTAAGGCATAATCCACAAGATGGAGCACGACTCTTAAGACTCCTGAGGGGAGAATGAAAATGCACTGGAGTAATTTAGACAGATTTCCTATTAGCAGAAACTTACAGGGAGCATGGAGCAAAGGACCAGCCTTCCAAGGAAAAAGTAGTAGAAAACATTTTTCCTAATTAGTTTAAGGCTGGCTAATTTGCAAATATATATAAACTCTGGAGTTTTTTTTCCCTCATACATGTCTTTTGCCATATTATCTATTTGTTGTGCTCAATTTGATCTCTAAAATCCTGCAGATAGTTATTTCTATGTGCATTTATACTTGCAGTAACATTGTCTCTGTGCCTAGATTGACAATCTTGTTGTATATACTGACTTGCTTGTTTGGAAAATTTTATTTATTTTTTTTAAATAGTCAAGGTATTAAATGTCCCTTTAATGTTTACGTCTTGGTTCTTGCCTACTATGTCTTTTCTCTCCCTACATTTGGAAAGGATTTCTACTGTTTGACTGTTTTGCTAGTGTACTTATTTACACTGAATTTTATTGCATTTGTTGGATCTATGCCCATGAAAGTGATACAGATCAAATTTTATGTAAAATATTAATAATCAATGTCCAAGGACAATGCAATGAATGTTCCAACATTTTTCTATAGTTTTTTGTAACTGTATCTATTTCAAATCTCAGTCCCTGTTGGGTCTGTTTCCCACTGCTGACTCTTTTCCATTGTTTGTGTCTGCATTACCCTAGTGTCTGAGTTCTTCATGTTCATTTCCTTCCTCTTTATATTCCCTAGGTAGAGTCATGTTTTTAATGAGTTAATATGAATTATTCTCCTTTAAATGGCTTTGTAAATGCTGTTTGACTGCTGATCCAAGTAGGGTGCTCTATTTATGTTGTTTTTCTGTGTCCTAAGTCTTATCTGGCTTCTTCCCCTGTGGTTTTCTTTTCTTTGTTTATTTTGCATTTGTTAAATCTCTAACACGTGTGCTCTCCTACCAAACTACCCATGCCTGGTGTCTTTGGTGATAATTTTATTTTTACAGCCTATGTAATGCTTGTTAGTTCACTCTGTCAATTTCTTCCTAAGTCTCTCTTGTATGATTTCTATCTTTTCTAGAAAATCACCTATTATACATAGGTTTTTACTCTATAGGCCTTACTCGTCTGGAGATTTTCTTTAGGAGTATTTAAATATGTAGTTTATTGTTATTATTACGACATTTTAAGAAAAGTGTCATTTAATTATTTTTCTTTAACAGGTTTGCCATTGGTTAACTATTTACTTTTCACAAGCCACTGGTTTTGGTTGGGTAGATGCCTACTGTTCCTTTGTGTTTCATCATTTTATATTCCAGTTTTCATGACAAGTCAGATACAAATAAGGGAGGGGCAGTTTCTTTTTAAGTCAGGTAAAAGACAACACAAAAACAAAACCAAAAAAAACACATGCATACATTACTTTATCAAAATTTGGAATACTTCATTAAGATCACCACAAGGATTTGCACCATGGTAGAAGATTAACTGTCATCACAAGACATCTTTTATTTTTTATTCAAGTATATTGAAAAATAAATATATCCATCCTGAAATTCATTCCTTCCATTCTAGTTTCTTTGAAGTGTTTTGTCTTAGCAACATGTCTTAGAAATTTATATGCTGTGTCTTAAATTTACATTATGATTCAGTGAAAACTCCACTGTCATTTGACTTTGAAACAAACTATTGAGGTTTTTAGTACTGACTGTCAAGGTAACTGCAGAGTTGGTAATGAACACTGTTACCTTGATCACCGTCTCTCCCCCACTCCTTCCTTCTCTCTCTTTTGCTATACACACATGCATACATTTTCCTAAGAGATATAATTCTTTGATTCAATTGTCCTCTCAAATTTCTGTGATTTCTTTTTCTTTTGAGCATGTCCTAAAAATTAGACTGTTGAAGTGCCCCGGTAACACATATGCTTCTATATTTAGCACTGCACACTTAGCTTCTAACGCCACAGCATTAGCTATCTTTTAAAAACTCCCAGCAGCCTATGGATCCCATTCATATCAGAGTGTTTTTAAAGAAATATGCTTGCAAAACAAGACAGGGGGACTTTAAAAGTGTGTTTGAATTGACATCAAGGGCTGATCCCTAAGGGCAAAGAGACTTGATGTACCTCACTTCCAAAAAGTGCTTCCAATAACTGGGACCTGTCAACCCCCAAGACCTCCTGAGGGGGACAGCCCAGGTCCCACCACGGTCAAGCACTACTATGGTTGTTGGAGAAGTGAACTTCTACCTCTGAGAACCACCTCAAAGTCTTCAAAAAGAGACACAGAAAGCTTTAATATAGAGAGAGTATTTTTTACCTGACATATGGAGGTCATCAGTGGCCGCAAAGAATAGCCAAAGAGACCAACCATCAATAGATGTGTCTGTCAAGGGGCAGCTGAATTGAGAAAGTTGCCATTTCTGTCTAATCTTCCTCATGTTTCACTACATCGCTTTATAACAGGAAAGAATTTTTGCAGGGCCAGTCCGGGCATCAAATCCCTCTGCTTGACGGTGCTGGAGTGGGAAGCAGAGGAAAGAATGTGTCAGCCTCCATAAACCTGTACAGTGGTTTCTGGAGATGGAGGAGTTGGGATGGGAAAAGGTGAACGTCAGGTTAAACTGCTCTGACTGTTAGCAACTAAAATAACCACCATGTCATGAAGCCTATCATAAGCTGTGAGTTATACTCAAATACAGACACCAATATTTAGTTAAATATTGTTTATTGTTCCTCTAGACATTTAATTTGATACATATAAGTTCAATAGTTCAACTGGTTTCCTGAAACTGAGATGTCAAAACAAATACTGTATTTTAAGCTGTCTTTACCTCTAAGCATATTCCTACATATATATATATATATATATATATATATATATATATATATATATATATATAAGTATATATAATCCTACAGACATAGCTGATACCGTCTTCCTTAGACTTTTGACTCTAAGGGCTAGGGCTGTTTTTGTTAAGATACACATAAACACAAATGAAGGAAACTCAAGAATAGATTAATTTACATTTGAAAGAAAGGAATAAAGTTATTCAGAAAGACACAAAAATGCAAAGTTAAAGAAGGCAAAATAGGAAGAGGAACAGGATAAACTGATAGATGTATAGACCATATGTAAAGGAATTTCAATTTCCGGAGATTTGTGCTCTTATTTATTTCAGTTTGCTTCTGCAGAATCCTAATTAAGAAAACGGTCAAGTTTGATATACATAGCACTATTCTCTAAAATTACAAAAGTTGCTTTATGTCGTTATGCCTGTTGTGATTGTGAATCCCCAACTTCCTTTTAAAGTCTGATTAAACTTCACTTACCACAGCACAAAATGGCAGAGTAATTACTTGAAAAGCATTTTGTGCTCAATCATAGAAGCACATTTTATGTACAATAATTATAATTTAGTAATTGTAGTATATGGTTCTATTTGTTCAAAAGTCACAAGTAGTGTTAAAATATTCAGCCCAGCTATGCATATGGTAAAAATCAAAAGAGCCTAAAAACTTTTCCTTTTTTTTTAAAAACAAACTTGAAAAAGAATACAGTGATCCATTATTTGTTAGACATGCATTATACAAAGCAGCTGTTTTTCACAGAACATTTCATTTCTACCAATGCTATCTTTTTAATTTAGCTCAAATGTGGATTTCAGCAGTGCCCTAAAGCTTGTTTTATTTCATCAGTATTTCACATATTCCACATTAAACTAAACAATATTCATGGTGTGTTTCTGAAAACAAAACTTTACAAGATTCAAGTTTTATGATCATTAAAGTATATTTTTTTCCCTCCCACCTGGAAACATAATCAACAGTTTAACTTCACAGAAGCTGTAATGGTAAAGTTGATCTGTCCTGACATTGAAATTATTAAACAAGAAAAAGGAGAATTAACCGCCCTACATTCAACTGAGCTTTGTTGTTTCCCTTCATAGAAGCATTTATCACCTTATTGATAAATAACGTGCTCCGCATGTAAATGTTATATTATCCATTTCCATGCTCACTTGATTCGAGAGTTCAACTCCCTAATTAAGCATCTGTTAAACAATGAAACTTTATTTTTCTGCTCATAATATTGGTCTCTACTGATGTAGCTTGAATAATAACAACTTCTTTCTCATGAGAGATTGAGTTGAATGCTAACATGTCAAGAAGGAAAATTCAACATTTACATTATATTAATTGCTAGAATGTGAATATGACATTTTTATTACATAAAGTCACAAATTTTAATCAGCAGTAATGGAAACCAAAACTCATTAATTTTCAGCACAGGAAATACTGTTTTAGTAGCATTAATGTGACATCATAGCTAGGTTATATTAATTGTTGATTTTGTGTTGTCTCCTTTTCAGGTAGACCATTTTTCATTCCTCTTTGCTTTATCCAGACATATGGATATACCCTGACACATTCTGAGAAGTGAGACAGAATTTTATCTTTTACCAAATTTACAGTATTAAAAATACCCATTGAAGTTGATCATTAGCTTTATTAAAAAACTATTCAAAGGAGACAACCAAATTGATAGTGAGTCAAGGTGCTCAATAAGTACAATGATTCACAACAAAAACAACAAAAGTCTTTATTCTTCTGCTGTAAGAGTGAGGTAAGAGATTAAAACAGTGACCAGCTCTCTGGTGACCCATTTCCACAGGATCAGCAGCAGATGAAGTTCCGTTGGCCAGCAGTGTGGCCAGAAGAAATCACTGAGTTGACCGGGAGCCTCAAACAAGTCTGTTGCTTACTTATGAACTTAAGGGAGTAAGAAAAGAGAAAGGAGAAGATGAAGACTAGAAAGTACTGAGTCAGGATCTAGAAAAGAGTAATAGTAGGGTCCTGCACTAAGAAGGTCCTACATAGCTCCTCAGCTGAATCTCCCTCTCGGAACCCTCCCTATGTAGACACCTGGCCTAGGGCTACCTATGGGAATGTGGCCAAGCAGGACCTTGAATTTTGAACAGCAGATCCCTCCAGAAAGTAGTAGTGCACTGGCCGTGTACCTGTATGGTGTGGGGGCGGCAGCTCTCCCCAAGGGCCTGTCAGGGAAAGCTTGTGTAACTGCGTCTGGTCAAGCCTGAAAGATCACAGTGGAGTTGGAGTTTGGAGCTGGAATTAGACTCCATAAACTAATAGTGTCTGATTCAACAAATGCTTTCCACAGCTGTGAAGACCGACAGCATTCACAATTGGCACAGCAGAAGCTGATACTGCCATGTTTCATGACACGAATTAAAGGTCAATTTAAACTTTGTATTTTATTTTAAAAAAAGATTTGTTTTATATACTGTTAAATTTGAGATCAGCAGACTAAAATGATACATGACTGTTATTTTGGTGTTCCTGGAATTCCTGACATCAGGTGTTATAGAGTGTAACATATACTGCATGGATGAAATACTATCTCCACTGGTGACTGACTGGTTTCTTGGGTTGGAGTTTATTTTAGCAGTGCATATAGCTTAACTGAAAAAAAAAATGGAATCTTTTTTTTTGAAAAAAAAATGCATCGCCTACAATGATGTGGTTATATACTAGTAATAATGAGAAAAACAGACTTATTGCTGAGCTGGTTTTTGAAATTGTTATTCATTAAACTGTACATAAGATGCAATAAAGGCATTTGACTGAAGTAATTTTTCCATTATAGAAAACTTTCTGACAATATTGAAAAGTAATACAGAGGGGAAAAAAAGCAGCATTGCTCATCTTCAAAAATTTTTTGAAAAAATAATGGATAAACAGAATCTGTAATAGCTGCAAATGCAAACAAATATTTCCTAACCATAAAATCAAAGCATTTTATCAAACACAGTTTCCATTCATTTTAGGTTAGTTTCTTTGCCTTTTGTGCAAGAAGAAATATCTTACATAGAGCAATGAGAACAAAACATAAAGAAGAAAATTAATATTTGTATATATTATAAAACTCTACCCCTCTGGATACATATAAGTGCTAATCTTTGAAAAATGCTGCCATTAAATTTTGATAAAGTAATATTTTGTACTCAATTTAAAAATCTATTTTGTTAGAGTTTTCTTTTTATTATCAAAAGATACAAATGCAACCTGAGCAAAGTATTGAATGTATTATAAAATTATACACATGAAAAATATATGGCATGAAAAGATGTGGAACACATAATATATCCTTTTACAAAATCATGTGACTCAGTGACATGATCGTCAGCCTAGGAACCAGGTATGTATGATTGCTATTTTCCTGCAGTCACTGGGTGTCAAGTGACACAAGGCATTTATTTATAGCCATTATAATGATTAAGTTCACTGAACGAGTGGGAGTTACTGTTAACAACATGAGAATAATAAATATAAATGGCTTTGGAATTATGTAGAAATGTTTAGAATCAATTTTAAATTAAACAAATATTTTGCAGAAAACTGACCCACAGATAATGTATTTTTCCTAATTAGATATCAAAATTAATAAATTGTGGAACAACATACCAGGATTCAAATTTACTTAGATTATCCCAGGTTATATTTTTTTCTATCCAGATCTCAAAATAATATGGTTGTGTCTAAAATTTTGAACATGCCTTTCTTTCAGTTAGTTTCTTAGCATTTCATTTATAAACATTTGGTCTTCATTTATAAACTTATGGTCTAATGGTTTCAACAAATGTAAATATTGTAAACAACTGCAACAATGATTTAGTATTGCACAGATTCAATGTGCTGTCTTTCAAACACAATTGCCTATACAATAATTTGAGTTACACTGATAAATCTGGAGTTTCAGTTACAGGATAGAACTAAATACATTGTCTTACCAAGTGCATTATAGAAGCTTAAAACACAGGCTCCATTTAGAGCAGAGAAAATCACATTCTTGTCCTGATTCCTCTGTTTATTTGGCTGGAACATTAACCGTGTTAAAATGATGCTAACAGAGCTGTAGCAATTTGTGTATTGTTCTGCTCGCACATTTTTGGTATCCTAAACAGGCAAACGGTATAGCAAATTACATGGGTCTTCTTAATGCTAAGTCGAAGACAATTTCTTGTTGGAATGAAATTATCTTTGATATTTGAATTGAAAATCTGATATAAAAAAACAGTTCTAAAAATGATTGATAAATCAAAATTCAATTAGATTTTTCTTAGCTCTTTCATCTTCGCAGCTTAATCAAATTTGAGAAACTGTAGAACTTTTTGAGAGTTGTAACATGTGACAAACTAAACACTCTGGGACAGAATCAGCACTATGATCTTGAAATGAAAACTGCTAGACTACTTCAATTGTTTGTTTGTTGGGGATCACAAATTCACAATGGCTAATTTTACATCCTTCCCTAAGGGATAAAATCGAGGCTTAGGATTATTGGTACCATCTATTTGAAATTTCCCATTAATTCTTTAGGAGTGAACCATCCTCTCCCATCAACTAAGACTAAAGCAGAGACTGCTAAGTTTAAACAAAACAAAACAACAAAACAAAACAAAACAAAACAAAACAAAACAAAACAAAAACATTCCAGGGCAGGATCCTTCTTAGCATAGAATCATCTCTGCCCTCTGGAGTCATCCCAAGATTATACTTGTCCGTTGAGTCATAGACCTCTGTGTCTTCCTCCGAATTTGAATCTGTCACTAGCCACGCCTATCACTGTGTACACCAAATAAATAGTGGTTGTCTTGGAGTGTGGCTGTCCTAGCCCATAGGGAGATATTGACTTCCCAGTTGCTCATCATGTATTACTAAATTTGTCTCTGTTTCTTATTTTATCCTCTTGCCATATGCTTAACACAGGCAATTGGGGCTCTTGGCTGGGTTCCCAATATTTGATGACAATATATTGTTTCTATTTCATCTATTCTATGTCCTATAAGCATCAGAAAAGGAATGCCTATTTTCAAAGATAGAAAAATAAGAATTCTATACCCAAATAATAAAATCACAAGTTAATCTCCCACTAAGTGAATTTGAATAATTTGCATTCATGTATGTCATCAATACAGCTATGGCCCATTTTCTTACTTAGTCTTGACATAGGATCCCAGGTTTGGAAATATATTTAGAGTATCTCTGGCTTTCATAATGTGGTAAAATAAACAACAAAGTTTCATCTCCTGACCAGACCCTCCAAAAACATACTGATACCTAGAAATGTGGAAAAAAATTTAAGATCTCTCCTCACAAGGAAGAAGAGGAGATTCCTAGGCAACAGAATCAAAACTAGAACTTAAATGTACAATGTAAGATTATGAGCTGGTGGTAAGGCCGCATGGAAACCTCAGTAGTCGTTGTAACCTGAGGAAGGACTTCGTGTTGGGGCTCCCATTTAGAACTGAGCCCTTGAAGAAGACTGCATTCATGGGAAATGGGTGAAGAGAGGAGGTCTGCTTGCTGGACATGAAAATGATGAGGAATCCAGTATGTCTTCATGGATCTTCGAGGAGGAAAAACATTTTGAGAATTCTAAACAACAGGCCTGCATCTACCAGTACTTAGTTCAGTTTACTTTAACTGTATGGTTCTGGAAACCCTTCATGAAGAATTTAACTATAAACTTAAAGGCAGTCACAGATGTAAGACACTTGGAAGAAGCAGATGCAATGTCTCTTTAGCCACACTACTTTTGCAATAAAATTCTGAGAAGGGGACTTAACAATCCAAAATTACAAAGCAATAAAAGAACAAAAATCCCTTATCAGACAGAATGATTGTCATAATAAGCAAAATGGATGGAACCTATAAAGTTTAGGTAGTAAAATAAACTGATAAGCATTATGAAACTATGTGTTATAAATTATTTAAAATGTATAAAATAAAAGATAAGGAGAAAAATAAAGTAAAAAATAATTAAATATAAGAATATATGAAAAGATCTAACTACAAGATTCAGAAATAAAAAATGTTTATTAAGATTTACAACTTGATTAAGAAGTTAAAATATTGATTGGCTATCAGTGGATGGAAAATTAATGAATAGAAAGCTAGATAATAGCTAATGTTACTGAGTGTTTTTATGAAAGAACTATGAGATAGGAAGAATGAGACAAAATGTTTGTTTTGTACATGTCATCACTTTCTCTTCCTGTATACTCTTTGGAGATGCACACTCTTGGCTACTGTTATGGTTTATGTCACCGCCCCAACTCTCATGCAATCATGGATGCTGCTGAATCTAGCATTTGTGATTGGTTCATTGTCTGGCACTGGGATTGGTGGTATGAGTGCTACATCTGCACATGGGTGGAGCCAGCATAGAGTGTAATCATAGGGAAGAAGGTGTGTCTCTCTCTTTTGCTGTTTGCACTTGTTGTTTGAGGCTGCCATGAACCTCTGCCCCTCAACCATGTCATTTTACCTTGGAGCCAACTGAGTATGGACTGAAATCTCCAACCTGTAAGAAATAAACCTTCCTTTCCCTAACTTTAGGCATCATATTTTTTGTCTCAACAATGAGAGACAAAATAACTAAGACAGCAACTGTGTCATCTTCTATGCATGTTCTTCTTCATTCCTCTTAACACTGGGCCAACCCGGGCTCATTCTGAGGATTATTTCCATTCTCTATATGTAACTTACTTACTTTTTCATGTCATATACTCCTACAACTTTAAATATCATCTCCACTTTGAGTATGGCTAATTTATATTTGACATGTATTTATTTTATACATACAACTGTCTACATAGTGCCCCAAACTAATGTCTATAACTGACATGATTTCCCAGTCCATCAGTCTCTCCTTTCACAGTGTTTTCCACCTTACTTCCATTTAGCTCTTTAAAAAGTCATTTCTTCTCTTTCCCTCATATACCACATTTAACTCATCAAGAACTCCTTTGGCTCAAGGCTGTAACCATTGTTTACTATTACTCTACTAATTGCCCTAGTCCTAGCTACTGTTACCATTCTCTTGGATTATTGCCATAGTTTTCTAACTTGATTCCTCAGTTCCTCCCTTATTTCCTTCAGACTAGTTGTAATGACTCTACCTGTAGGAAAGTCAAATAATGTCACTTATTTTCTCAAAGGCCTATCATGACCTCCCAATTCATCCAGAGGAGAGAAAAAACATATATACTCTCTTACAAAGTCACATAACCTCATGGTGATCAGTCATGCTCCAGTCGTACTAGCCTCTCCTAGAATCTAGGCACAGTACTAGCTCCTCCTTTCTTTGTCCTAAAAGCACCTGGACCAGTTGTCTATAGACTGAAACATTTGAAACTGTAAGTCAAAATAAACCTTTTATTTTTAAAGCTGATTTGTTCAGGTATTTTACTATAGGGACTGAAAGTTAACACAATCCACAAAGGTCTGTTGTAGTTCACTTTATGTGATGTATGTTAGACTTCAGAATTGAAATATAAGCATTTACCAAGGGAAAGAAAAGTCTACTGTTTTCAAAAGTGATGTAGTGCTTCAAGGTAAGCAAGCTCCTGTCAAAATAGTGATAAGAATTATTTCATTTCATTCTCATTTATAATTGCAAATCTATATTCAAGACTCCAAGTAACATGTTATTGTTTCTCAGATATCCACAACTCTACAACGACATGCTATCCAGTTTGTCCCGGTTATTTCCACTAAAGAGTTAAAGAAGTCATCATACAGTGGTACATGCATACCCGTATTTATAGCAGTACAATTCATAATCGCTAAATCTTGGAAGTGATCTATAGTGCCCATTAGCAGATGTTTGGATAAAGAAAATGTGGTATTTCTACACAATAGAGTACTACTTTGAAATAAAGAGTGAAAAACTTGAGATATAGGAAAATGGATGCAATTTGAGACTATGTTAAGTGAAATAAATTCAACACACAATCTTAAATATTACATGGTTCTCTGACATGAGAAATCCAAGATATAAATAAACACCAGAATAAAAGACATATTATAAGAAAAATGGTGATATAGCTTTTGCAAAAGGTAAAGGGACCAAGAGATGGAGGGAGAGGAGGAAAACTAGATGAAAAAAGAATGAAGAAGTGTCATGTACATGCACTAAGTCCCCACAAGGAATGTAATCACTATGTACTGTGAATACACACTAATTAAAAAAACTGAAAAAATGATTAAACAGTGTAAAATGTAATAAATTCATTACTTATTTTCCATATTTTAATATATCAACCTTGAAACAGGACCTCACTTTAAAGGTACTTTGAAAACATAAAGATTTGTCAGTTGTGTACATTGCTTTAATTTTACTTTAGAAAAGGAAACCAAATTTCATTAATTGAAATACTAATTGTATCTTTTAAAGTGTCATTTATATGAAATAATCTAGGGGCTGGGGATTTAGCTCAGTGACTTAAGCGCCTGCCTGGCAAGTGCAAGGTCGTGAGTTCGATCCCCAGTACCAAAAAAAAAAAAAAAAAAAAAATCTAGATGTTAATGAAAAGTAATACTTTAATTATTAATTACCATGCATTATGACAGGACATTGAATTCTCACTGTCCAGTTGTGTATTTGAGATCTTGTTCTTTTTTTCTTTTGAGACAGGGTCTAGCTATGTAGTTGTGTCTGGCCTTGAACTCTCAGCAATTCTGTCTCAGCCTCCCAAGTGCTAGAAATACAGGCATGCACTACCAAGCACAGCATTTGAAATGTTTTTGAAGGGGAATCTACTGAAGATAAGAATTGGCTGGCTCTAGAGATTTGTACAGTTAGAGACATGGGTTATGAAAAATAACATTCATTTCATAGCCATTTCAATGGTTTCACTTGTACTGTTGGATGACCTAAGGAACCAAGCTCTTCTTACAGTCCAAGGCGGTCTCTATAGCTAGAGCCTCCCTGTCTGAGGATTAACTTAACTGAAATGCTGTTCAGGTCTCATAGTGAGAACTCTTTATATCTCGTAGACACATCCCTACCAGGGTGGACATGAGAGTCCTCATGACTCTCTCTTCTTCTCTTCCTCCCTGTTTTATCTTGAGTTTTGAAAAGGCATAGAAAAGTCCTTTATTGCAATAGTTTCCTAGACTTTTAATGTAGACTTTGGTAAATTATCCATTAAATAAGTGTTTCAACTTTTCAGAAAATTATTTGGTTAATAGTCAAGTTGTGAATAGATGTAAATCGTTGTACATATATCCTTCAAACGGTAGAGGAGTAATAAAAAGATGCTTCATGGGCTGGGGATTTAGCTCAGTGGCTTAAGTGCCTGCCTAGCAAGCGCAAGGTCATGAGTTCAATCCCCGGTACCAAAAAAAAAAAAGATAAAAAAAAGATGCTTCATTAGACGACATGGTGAAGCTAGGAGAAGTGGTAGAAGGTTTCTGAAGACAAAGACCTTTCCATGTAAGTAAAGAGAAGACACAGAGGTATGAACACTTTAGTTAATGAGGCAGTATATTGTGCCAAGTACTGAGGAAATACACAAATTTAATCACTACAAGTGTAACATATTTAATTAGTTTAGTCTGAATTAAAGCAGGATGTGAAGACTATAGTTGTCAAAACTCTTTAAGGGGTTTTTGATTAAATTCTGTTCAGCAAAAGCTTGAATTTCCCTTATGTATTCAGGCCCCATAGGAACAAAATAATTGATACATGTTGTCTTCCCTCAAAGAGGTTAGCTTTGTTGATTAAAGTGATGAATCAGAGAGTAAAACTCCATGCTAAAGTAAAGTACATATTCTTACAATTTATGAAATTAAAATCCAATGGATTATCTAGACTAATAAAAGTAGGAATCACATACATAGCTTTCTTAGTATTCTGGTGATTATTTATTTATTTGTTTACTTATATTTTAAAGAGGATAAAATCAAGAAAAAATATTCAGAATAAGACCAATCAAAATAAATCAGTAAAATGATACAGGATTTCAAAATTTTATGAAATCAACAATAGTTACCATAATGCTCTTTGCTGTCTTCAAAATAGCTGCTGATACCTTCAGACATAGGAAAAATCTAATAGAACAGAATAGAATAGAACAGTAAAAACTAAACAACTAATGCAATAAAAGACTTCAAAACAAGCCAATAGTAAATCCAAAATGGCTAGCAAAATATATCTTGCTCTCTTTTAAATAGTTGCTCTTGCCATCAGATTTAACATAATCAAACAAAAGAGAAAAAAAACCAAACCAAACAAAATAATGAAAATGATATGGCTTCTAAGCAGGGATCACCTCCTGGTGAGGCCAACTTCTCTCCCTCCATAGTCTGTGAATGACTCACATATTCTGGTGATTTTTAAAACAATAATAAACTTACAAGAAAAATTTGGAGGAAATTATTTCTGAGCAATGAAACCCATTTTCTCTAAAATCATATTCACCATATAGGCTCTTTTGTTAAGGACTACATTTATCTCTTCAAATATTCATGGTGAAGTTCAGACATCCAGTACTTTAGAAAGTGACCCATGGAGAGACAAGTTCTTTAAAGAGATTATTATGGTGATGGTCCATCCTATACTGCCAGAGTCCTTATAAAAAGAAGAAATTTGAACCCAGTTTTGTGCAGACAGAAGGCAATGCTAAGACGCAGGGAGAGGATGGCTATGTACAAGCCTGAGCAGAACCCCTCCTTCCTAGTCCTCAGAAGCAATCAGCCTTGTGCATTGTGATCTCAGATTCCTACCTCCAGAATTGTGAAGGAATAAATTCCTGTTCTTCGTGTATCCAGAGCAAACTAATACAGCCTTTTAAGTCCAATGTAATCATCACAATGAGTGTGAAGTGGACTTTCAGGCTTTTGAGAGTGTGAAACAATATCATTCTCCTTTTTTTCCTTTTTATTCTAAGATTTTATTAATTTAACCAAATCATAAAATACTAGTGGTTAATCATCTTGTACAAACATTTAGTCCTTACATGAATAATCATGAAAGGCAATTTCTCAGATTGCTCTCATTTCACAGATGAGGTACTTAGTCACTAAGAAGTTAAGTGTCATGCCAAAATCGCAGCAGATGCTGGGGTTCAAATGCAGGGAATACGTCTCCCAAACTTGTACTGTACTTTCAGCTCTTTTCCAGGTGTTGCATTGTTTTTTAGCGTTCTGAGGTTGGGAGAATAGCCTCATTTAAGGAATTGCTCATATATTATCCACTTGAATAACATTTTCATGTGTGGTAAATCAAATTTTTTAAAGATGAGTATGGAAATAGTTCCACTCTCAATAAGTAAAGATGGTTTCTCTCTTCCTTACACAAATTATAATAATTCAAAATTATTGAATGGAATATAAAATATTTTAATATTCCATTGAAAGCAAAACTACATTTTAAAATACTTTACACTGTCTATATAGTCTTTACACTGTCTATATAGTCCAAAAAAATCTTTATTTCTAAAACATCATGAATTATTTAATTGGAACCTTGTAGTACCAGTTCTTTAGAAAACTCCTCTAAGGTAAACTGTAACATTTTCTTGATTCACATAGAAATGAAAAGTTTAACATATTAAATATTTTAAAGATAATAAGCAGGATAATTAATGTATGCAATAGTATATATAGTATTCCTACCAAGTTAATAAGCTGGTAGCATGTTTTATTAATCCTAGTACTATAAGGAAAGAAACATTGAGTACATCTTATAAGCAGCTAGTACTTTACATTCACTACACACTTGATGTGATCCAATTTTCACATGGGCCAGGCCTATTATCTCCACTCTACAGATAAGCAAAATGAGGCTGATAGGTTAAGTAATTTGTTCACATTCACAGACAAGAGTCAGAGCTGTTACACACTCAGTAGAGCTAGTACACATTCTCCAACACCTTTAACCAATCTGTCACCAAGTTATCAGAGTGTGTTCTGCAGAACTCCAGGGTACTCTGAGAATTTCCGGGGGTTTATGAAATTCAAAGTACTTGCAGACTAATAGTAAGACACTAGTTACATTTTTAATGAGTGACAATTGCATTAATAATGCAAAAGCCATAGATAAATCTCTGGACACTTTAGCATGCATAGAGTCAGTGACATCACAGTATCCTAGTAATTATATTCTTTGTTACCACCCATTTTCAAGATGAAGAAAAGTAATTTATTTAAGATTATACTTGATGAAATATTAAAACTATTAATTTAAAGAATATATCTGCAAATATAAACCTTTATTAATCTTTATGATTAAATATAAAGTACATATAACACCTCTCTGCTAAGTATTGTATTACAATTGCCCTAAGAAGGAGCAATTATGTGAGTAGTGAACTGAAATAACTGCTTTTTAATGGAGCACTATTTTCTCAAAAATGATGGTCATACAAACTATTATTCAAGTGTTTTGTAGACATTTTCTCAAGAAAGGAGTACAATGATACTATACCTTCAAGGAAAATTACTGATAAAACTGTTGTCAAAAATAAAATTTGAACTTGAAGGTAAAGTTCGACTTTAAAAATATTTTACCAATTACTGTTAACTTCATAGCTCCCCAATACTTACAGATTTTTCTGAAGAGGATAGTAATACTAATAAATGTGATTTCTAATGAAATATATCAATACCAAAAAGATCTTCATAACTTAGTGTATCAGTATTTTCCAAATGAAGAATGCAAGGCATATACATTTAGATGTATATGTAAAGTCCAAAGATACATCAATAGATTTTACCATAACAAAATTTGTTGTTATTTTAAAATTACATATTGAGAATAACCTTTAATAAACCACCATTTGTTTGAGTTTTGGTACAGAATGAAAGAATTTACAAAATTATATGGAAAAGGTATTAAAATATTCTATTTCCTGTTTGTATATTTTTGTGAAACTATATTTTTTTCATTATAGTTCAACCAAAATGATAGTTTTGGAAATGTACAGTGACTTGAGTAAAGAGGCGGATATAATAATCAACTCTCTTCTCATGGATCAGCCATAAACTGATTTGCAAAACTGGTGCTTTGTTACTCAATTTTTTTGAAAACTATGGCTATTTTTTATAAAATGTTACTTATGTTAAATATGCCTTTAGTCTCTTTAAATCAATATGTATTTTTGTTCTGTTTTGTTTTGTTTTGTTTTTTGGTACACTGGATCGAACTCACACTCTTGCACTTTCCCGGCAGGCGCTTATGCCGCTGAGCTAAACCTCCATCCCTAAATCAATACATATTTCAAAAACATTTGTTTTAATTTTACACAGTTAATATTAATAGTTACAATGTACATTTAAAATTTATTTTAAGTACTTTATATTTTTTTAAAGTTTGATAGGTTTTGAATTCTAAATTTGGAGAACTCCTGGCTTATACTATGCTTGTTTGATCATCTAAACGATATAGCATATATACATAAGTGGCTTCATGTAAAGTTTTTGAGATAATGGAGTATATACCCCTTTAATGCATGAATCATTTATTTTGATACATTCTTACCAGACTTGCATTTTGAGCATGATAATAATTGAAAATACATAGCCTCCAAAATAATTTTATTTTTTTCCATTTTTGGATAGCTTTCCAATAAGAAAGGTTTTTATTTTGAACTCATCTCAGTAATCCTGAAATTCTACAACTGTACTAGCATTGTAACAATTTCAATTAACATTAAAATTTAACAGCTACCACTCTGTTAATATAGGGTAAGTGGGTTAGTGCTGGCACCAATATATTGCATACAATTGAGATTGACATCTGATACTATTTTTTAGATATCATGTCCCCTCACTTTCAAGTAACTGTTGCTAAATCAAATTAATACTTTCTTCAATCTTTTGGAACAAACATAATAGTAAATATTATCCACTATCAAGTCATCTTAGTAGACTGATTTCTCTGTTACATTAAAATTCATTTAGACTGCATTACTAAATTAATAACCATTTCATGTTATTTGCAAATTTTGTAAAATGTATTCAATATCTTTATTCATATTATAGATTAAAATATTTTGAACAAATATCTCTACAATCTTCCCTGTACCCACCACATTTCTTTTCTTAACCACTGGGATAAAGGGAAAACATAGACAAACATCAAGTTAAGTTCAAATAGGGCAAAAGAAAAATTAGATTAGCCGTAATGACTTGTACTAAACAAATCTAAAAGTATTCCTAATGATGAGTGCTTCCCACTTCTAAACAGACAAATTTTATGTACAGTATTTAATTGGAAAACTTTGCCCAGTATCTGTATACTTACATCTCCTTAAAATTACAAAATCTCTTATTGAAAACACAAGCTACAATTTATTATTTTTCTTTTCCTTTATGATTCATCTGCCAGCAACGCAATCCTTTTGCTAAATTTATTGGAAATTCCTTTCAATATATTGTTATGTATTTGTGCCTCAGTGCTTGTTGTCAAATTATCTTCAAATCAGGTTCTTCCTTAGGGGAGACCTTTCTCTTTCTCTGGAGAAACAGTCCAGCCACAAGGTGTGCACCTTTACTTAAGTCTATGACTGGCATTCACATGACAGTGCTGCCTTCTATTGGCCATAGAACTGAAGGTTAGTTAGGCAATTACTGAACAGACTTTGCCTAGTTATGTAATTGCATAATGGTGCTCCTCATAGTAATTTATGGATTGTGAAATTGTGTACTCAAAGCATAATGCACAGCACAAACAAAATTTTAATAAATTTTAGATTTTATGATCATTGGGCATCCAGTTTTTATCTTCCATGCTTCTCTATTTTCTCGCCTACCTCTTGTGTCGTTTTGTTCTTTCACGTCTCATTTTCATATGAATGTGTCTGTAGATTCTTCTAAAATCATAGACTGCCATGAAGTTGTTTGTTTTGCAAAGTTTAAGGAGACCAATCACCCAAAAGAATTTGGAGAAACTGAACAAGAGTCTAGCCTCACAAAACCATCAAACCAACAGTGTTTCATGGAGAATTATTGTAAACATTTTAAAAGACATTGTAATAGTCCATACAGTTTTTCAAAAGAATTGACAATAAAAGAAAATACTTTATCTCTTTTATGAAATGTAACACCGACACACAAACTTTAACAAGCTGTACAAAAAAATTATAGAGCTATTTATTTATGGATATTTATCAAAAATTTCATCAGCACCCTCCCGTGCACCAGCAGTGGTTGGGACAGCCAGGAGGGAGCCAGGAATCAGTATCACCCTCCCATGTGTGCGCAGCAGTCAGTGGGGCGGCAGGGAGAGAGGGAGGGAAACAGGAAGAGTGCCCAAGCCATAAGTCAGCCTGCACTGGGCAGGGAGAGAAGCCCCCCCACCCACAAGCAACCGACTGACTTGGAATAAAGTGGGCTGAGATCATAGCAACTGAAGTAAAGAAAGATCTTAATGCTTGTACTGTTTGATACACTTTGCAGACCTAAAGTCCGAAGTCTGAGCATCAGTTAGAGGATAACAATATGCAATATAGTAACTACTATCCACTTCCTACTGTCCTGTTTTTGCCAATATCATTCTCATTGTTTCATCTTGTTTAATTTTAGTGTATTGTTTCATTCACTTTAAAAAAAATTTAGCATATAACATTTGTAAACTAAAATTCCCACTCCTAGTAAGAAAATAGTATTAGAAGAGGCTATTAATTGGAAGGGGAAAACTTATGTGATTATTTCCACAAATGAACATTGAAACAATTCAGAAAAATTGAACAGTGTAAATTAATGATAATATTGTGTGAGAAGTAAATTTTTACCTCTATCGCCTTAGTTCAGTTTAGCTTTTTAACAAATTTTCTGTGCCTGTGAATTGAATTGGCATAAGTCAGATCAACATGAGAAAAACATACACACATTTAATACAATAAACTTTATGTGATACAGGAACATTCAAAAGAAAATGAATACCCCAAGATGTAATGAGTTGAACACTTGCAGGCTGAATTGGACAAAAACTAGTTAATTATAAAAATGTGGTGAGGCAAAGAGGCTGGGGTTCAGGGAATTGGGCAGAGAAGTGGCCAGGAAAAGACAGCTCCTGTGGATGGACTTTCCTGGGCCTCCACTTCTCTTCCTTGATAATATGAATGATTCTTTCTGGCATATGAAGGACATATTTCACATGTGAATTTTGTCTTTTATTTTAGGAAACAAAAAGAGAACAGAAATCAGAATGATCTTGTACTTGATATTCTTTTAAAATGTCTTTGGCTCATATAATTCTTAGGACAAATTTTGGATGATGAGTTCTGAACTCATTCAAGACTGGCGTGAGTTTCTTACTTTGACTGTTCTACTACATTTGTATAAAAGAATGATCTTGTAGTTTTCAAGAGTAAAGGAAATTCACATCTACCTATATTAGTCTGTCTCCCTCTCTTGCTATCTCAGCTTAAATGTGTGTGCATGAGTGTGTGTATTTGTGTACACAGACAGAAAGTGACAGAGAAGAATAGAACAAATGTGGTAATGTATTAACAGTTGGAAGATCTGAGTAAAGTGTACAGGGGACACTTTTTACATTCTTGTAATATTTTTTAAGTTTGAAACTATGTCAAAAATGTGAAACAATAAAATAAGAAAGGCATATGCCTTAAAGGAAAGAAGTTGCATTAATAATGCATAAAAATGTGGTCTATGTTCTATAGACAGAGTAGTTATCAATCTGACTAAATATTGAAATATCTTGAGGAGATTGTTAAAATCCTTTTGTTCAATTTTCTTCCAGAACAATGTAATCAGTATATCAGAGGAAAGAACTCGTGTATTAGGGTTTAAAATGGTTGGTTCACTTGTTTTAAAAGCCGCTTAGCTTATAGTATGGATTAAATGGATTTATATGCCCCAAATTGATACGCTGCAGCTGTAACCTCCACAGTGATGATACTGCAGTTGGGCCTTTGGGAGGTAATTTGGGTCCGATGAGGTTCTGGAGCAAGACCTTCACAATTGGATTAGTGCTTGCTCC
The DNA here is from genome assembly GCA_004027455.1 of Hydrochoerus hydrochaeris. Taxonomy (NCBI): domain Eukaryota; kingdom Metazoa; phylum Chordata; class Mammalia; order Rodentia; family Hydrochaeridae; genus Hydrochoerus; species Hydrochoerus hydrochaeris. Next base: position 24,184 of record PVLA01013477.1, read on the forward strand.
CCCTTTTTCTTGCCTGTGAAGAGGGTGTGTGAGCATGAAGAGAGAGAACACCTCAAAAAAGAATTTACCTTGCTGGTACTTTGACCCTTGACTTCCTGGCCTCCAGAACTGGGAGAAGTAAATTTCTTTTGCTTAAGCCACCCAGTCTGGGTATTTTGCTAAGGCAGCTTGAGCTGACAAAGACTGGTGATTTGCAGAGCACAAATTAGATTGAAAACTGCTGTTTTGGACAATCAGTGAATTATTTCTCCATTAATCCTTTGGACCCTAGAAACCTTTGTTAGATACAAGGGTTCTGCCCCTTCTCATTGGTATTCTAGGGCTGGAATTAAAATACTTTTTTTTTTTTTACAGAAAAACTAAAGACTGCTATTTTTTAAACAAAAGATATTTATTTTCTCTAGCTCCATTCTAACTTTATTATAGAATTATTTTATATTAAGAGGGAAGTATGGATGTTAACTGCAGTTATGAAAGTAGTAAGTGAGGAACAATTTGTCACTTTGCACACAGCATTTATTGAACTTACTGCTGACATGGATTTGTTTTATAATTTTTTATTTTTTAAATCCTCACCTAATAGGTTATCATTATAAAATAAAAATAAGGTAAAAAGACATACACTGTTGTGGGTTACAGTGGACACAATTTGCATTTTCTATTATACTTTCTGTATTTTAGAGACTGATTTTATGATTTCAATATTTCTGCAGTCTCCTTGAGAAATATCTTCCTCACCTATTTCAGTAATGTGCTCCCACATGGCCATACCCTTCAGAATGAAGCAATTAATTCTATAAATGCCTTTATGATCCTCTACATAATTTGTGATGCATCTCTCATTTGCTTTTGTATTTTTTGTTTAGACTTAACTCACAACTTATTTTATCCATAATTTACTGTTTTCATCAGTTAACATAATTTTCCATCTCTGCAATACAGAGTAGCCAAAGCATAAAATAGATTGCTGCTCACATAAATAACAGAAGAAGCATCACAACACTCAGTTTCTTTGATTAAACAGCAACATTGCCATTTCAGTTAGGTTCTTTACACCAGCATGGGCTAGGTCAGGTTGTTTTTAGTGAAGAGACATAGCATTTATGTTTTCATATTCACTATGTGCATTACAGTAAATAAAATGTCAAGTAAAGTTAAAGAGCAAAAATTCGTTTTTGCATTTCACCCTGTCATAATTTAGGTCTGGCTTATATAATTCTAAATTTTTCTGATTTACAGCAGCAATGATTTTATTTATCATAAAGCAAGTGAATGCAATGTTATTGCAATTGTAAAGAGCCACAGGAATCAGAAAGTATTGTTCTCTTCCTTAACTTCTAATCAAAATCTCTGCAACCTGTAGGTACTGGCTCAGAGTTACTACAGTTGAAGGTGGTAGAACGTGAAACATTTTTCTTTCTCAAGGCTGTAACTTACACTTCACCCACCTAACTGTAGAGGGAAGACACAGGGAAAAGGGGCGGGCACCAATCTGGAACATGGTACCATTGCTCAGACAGCCTGTGGACCACCCAGCTCTGTGGGCAGTCACTGTAACACAGATTTTGCCTAAAGGCAAATGTCCAGGCTGGCGTTTCTTCCCTGGCTTGCCTATCAGCTCTCCTTCAGGCTAAATGTGTGATTTTCATTTACTTTCAGATCTACATTTTCAACAATTTCATTTGAATATGAAGTCAAAGTTGAGATATGCTACATTCCAAAAATTCACTTATAAGCTCCTGTCCTCTCCTCACATCCCTGGTCTTAAATGACAAAACTTTTCAAGAAATCTATTTATTGGAAAATTCTAAAGAACAAGGAGGAGAAAATGAGTGTTTTATTACTTTAACAAAGTTGACATTTGATACTAGCTCAGAAATCAGGAGCTGGAAGTGATGGCACACACCTGTAATCCCAGAACTTGAGAGGCTGATGCAGGAGCATCACCGTGAATTTGAGATCAGTCTGCACTACACAGTGAGTTCAAGGCCAGTCCAAATTATATAGCAAGACCCTGTCTAAAGAAAAAGAAAAATTAGGTTTACAGTATAGAGTCTATGAGAGAACATAAAGCTTCCTTGTATAATCTACAGTTAAAAACGACACGACATTTTAATAAAAATTAACATAATGAAAAATTGAGTAAGCGTAATTGTGTACAAGGAAGAGAAAAATGGAAAGTATGACCAGAAAATCTTTAAGAATGGCAACTATTTATACCAGATTCTTAGAAGCTGGAAGTTGACTTCAGAGTCCCAATATTACTGTTTGTATAAAAATATCAATAAATAGGGCCCAAGCATCTTTCAAAAATATCTCTTCACACAGTCATTAATTTCCATGAGAAAAAATGTGTCATGCATAATTTAAAGCCAGGTAGTATTTCTCATCTACTAAAATGAACACTTTTTTTGTCTGTTTTGGTACCAGCAATCGAACTCAGGATCTTGAGCTTACCAGACAGGCACTGTGCCACTGAGCTATAACCCCCGCCTAAAATGAACATCAATGTGCACAGTGAACCAAAGTTGGAGAACTGAACTTACAGAAATCTGACTTAAGAGAGACAATGAGGTCACCTCTATAGACCACTTGTATCCATATTCTGTGGCATGATAAAATGCATGCAAATTTTTATTGAATTTTTTATATCCACCCCAATGTCATTTTTGTACTAACATAAAAGATACTCATAATGCTCTGGACTTGATTAAAATAAATTCTCTCAGAAATGTATTTTTTCTTGAGGATGTTTCATTATCATTCTCATCTTGTTTCGGTCATCACCATGCAGTTCCTCCTGCATGTACACAGAAATGCATAGACACAGAGACTTGAATACAAATGTACATTTGACCCATTTCCTGGGTTTTGCCAGTAGAGATACTGTATTGTGCTCTCAACAATGAAATGTGGAGAAAATGACACTGTTCTGCTCTTGTGCGGTGGGACTTAAGATGCCACATTAGAAGCCCAACTAACAGAAACTATCACATCTGTGCAAACTACAGAATTTTAAATAAATGATAAAATGTTTTCATCCATTAAATATTATGGTAGGTAGTTACATGTTAACAAATACATACAATAGCCTTCATCAAATTTAAGTCTTTCTGCTCACCAAAAGCCATCGTTAAGGGGATTGTAAGGACGACAAAGATCATAACATATACAATACATATGTAAAAGACATATATTCAAATTATAAAAAGAATTCTGCAAATTAAAAAAATCTGCAATTCAGTTCATAAATAGACAAATGATATGAGGCATTTCACAAAAGAATCCATTAAAACAAATGGAAAATAGTGATATAAATTATTTTCAAAATTGTATGTAGTCAGAAAAATACAAAAGAGATTACAAAAATATCTATAGATGGTTTTCAACGACTAAATAAAAAGTGAGCCAATACCAAATGTTGACAAGGGTTTCCATTGCGGGTAAAATTTTCTTACATTGCTGTTCACAGTGAACTCTGGAACAGCCACACTACAAACACATTTGCCCATAATAATACTAAAAAACCAGAAATGCACTCTTACGTAGATGCTTGAGAGAAATGAGTGCATATGTCTACCAAACAAAGGCTATAAAAATGTTAATACGGACTTTACTTGTAGTAGTCCAAAGCCCAATAAACAGTGGAAGAAGAGCTTCTCTGAACAGCTCAATGGTTTGAGGACACCTAGGAGCAGGGAGAAGGGTAGGAGTCATAGCTATCACTCCATGGTTCACAATAGCTGTGTGCAGATCCTCTTATTTGGCCTGTGGACTCCATAAAACAAAAGCCTACCCATGAATCCTATCAGATAACTCACCTGCAGACATACAACCAACTGATGTATATATGGTTCCACGCTTCTTCTGTGTGTGAATCTTAATAACAGGTGCAGATCTTAGCAGATGGCTTGAATCTGCTGTTTTGAGAAAAGGCACTAAACCTTGAACACGTCGGGACACTGTCCAAGTGAAAATAAGATGAACACAGTCTGCACCACCTTGCTTTAGAGGAATTAAAAGCCCATAATCCTGGGACTTATCCCCTCAAAGGGAATAAGAACAATGAAGCTAGATGGACTAGCTTCAAAACGGGGTCACCATCAAAGACCTTTCTATCTCACAGCCGTTCATTTAAGACTTCAGGGAATGAATGCTTCTTCAGAGACAAAGACAGCAATGCAAGTCTTCAAAAATATGAGTAATCAAGGAAATACAACACCAAAAAAGGGAACAAAACAAAGCTGCATGAACTGGTTCCAAAGAAAGGGAAATCAAAGAATTCAAAATGATTGCCTTAAAGTTCAGTGAGGTAACATAGACTACAAATAGGAAAGTAAATGATATTAGTGAGGAAACTCCATGAACAAAATGAGAAGATCATTACTGATACAATCTAAATTACGGGAAAAAAAAACTTGGAGCTGAAGAGCCCAATGGATGAATTAGAAAATTTAAAGCAGACTTATGAAGCGGAATAATTATTGAACTTGAAGACAAGTTATTTAAAATTATGCAGCCAAGGAAAAAAGAGACTATTAAATTTCAAAAAGTATATACAACCTATGGAACTTATGATGAATCCGTGTATACATTACTGGAATTCCAGAAAGAGGAAGGGAAGAGACAGAAGAAAGCTCATTTAAGAAAATAATGACAGAATTTCTCAGTTTTGAAAAAGAAAACAAACATACATTTCTATGACATCTAAGATGTTATAAATGGATTAAAATAAAAGGTCTCTTCTCCAACACAGTGTAATAAATTCAATAAAAAACAAAGTGAAAAAAAATTTGATAGCAGAAAAAGAATGCATCACATACCAAGGAACTTTTACAAAACTAGTGGTGGGTTTCACTGCAGGAAGCTTAAAGTTCAAGGACACTCAAATTACTGAAGGAGAAGTAAAGTAAAATAAATGAACAAACAAAAAATTTTAACCTATAATGATATGCCAGGAAACACTCCCAGATTGAAAAAAACAAAACTAAAAACAGTTGAAGTCCATCAGCATTAGATCTAAATTGCTAAATTTCAAGAAATGTTAAAGAGAGTAAATTTGAAATGAAAGCTTGGTAACAATATTTAAAATCTCTTACAAACCTCATGGGGGTGAAGTGAGCACCTTAGTTAGGATCTTGGTTGTCCCCTAATTGCCCACATGTTAAAGGTTTGATTCTCAAAATAGAGGTTTTGGGAGAAGGTGGAGCCATTAATAAAGGTGGAAGCTAAGGGGACACTGAAGTCTATGGAGGTGTGATCTCAAATGGGAGAGTGAGAATATAGCTCCAAACACTTGAATGCTGTGATGGAGTCCAGTACAAAAGTAAAAAGCAAAAGTATTAAAAGCAGCCCTAGCTACAACATTTGTTAATGAATAAACAATATGAAGTGTAAACTGTGCATCAATAGCATAAAAGAGAGAAGTTAAGCATAGAGGTTGTTTTTGTTTTTGATTTTTTTGGGGTACTGGTAATTGAACTCAGGACCTCCCGTTTGCCAGACAGGTTCTTTGCCACTGAGCTATATCCCCAGCCCTAAGGTTTTTGTGTGAAATAAAATTTAAGTTCTTACACTTTAAAATAGACCACATAACTATACAATGTTTGTGTACGTCTCTTAGCAATTGTGTAGTATATTTGCATAAAAGTTAAATAAAAAGTAATCAATGCATACTACAACTGCAAAATACTAAATCACAGAAGAGGGCAGCGAGAGAGGAAAAAAAGAAATAAAATAGAAAACAATAAGCTGGCAAAAGTAAACCTTTATATGTCAGTAATAACCTTAAACATAAATGTATTAAAATGCTTAATCAAAAACTTCACCAATGGGTAAACACATGCCTCTACAAGATACCAGTATATGTTGCCTACAAGAAATTCTCTTTAATTTTAAGGACACACATATACTGAAAGTGAATGGATAAAAAATTTATGCGAATTGTCACCAAAAGAGAAGAAACAAAGAAATTAAGAAAGTAATCCTATTTGCAACATTTCCAAAGACCATAAAATATGTAAGAATAAATTTCATAAAGGAGATAAAATATGTCAACTGAATACCATAAAATATTAATAAAAATCTCTACATTAATGTAAATATATTCCATATTCTTGGGTCAAAGTAATATTTTAAATGATCATAGTACCAAAAATGAACTAAAGATTCAATGCATTACTTATCAATATATTAATCACATTTCTAACTGAAACAGTATAAGCAATAAGATTCATATAGAAACCAAAAAAGACTCCAAAACTCAAGGCAAATTTGAGTATAATAAAAATGAAAAGCACCTTTAGAGTTCTTATTACCTGCTTTTAAAATGTAATGCAGAACCTAATAGTCATAAGGTATTGCAAGTGCATAAAATCAGGCATAGAAGACCAGAAGAGACTGCAAAGCCCAGAAATAAATTATTACATTTATAGTCAGTAGATTTAAAAAACAATAGGCAAAGGATAGTTTTTGCAATAAATTATGTTTGGAAAACTAAATATCCACATGCAGAAAAATGTAATTAGGCCCTTAACTTACATCAGACACAAAGATAAGTTCAAAATGGATTAAAAATGTAAGTCTTGAAAGCTTCGAGAACTAAAAAGTCAGTGACAAACTCCCTGAGCTTTGTCTGAGCGCTGAGAATTCTGGAATATGAAACCAAAAGCATAGGCAACAAGAACAAAATACATTTGGTTATGCCAGTATACAAAGCTCACACACCTCCCGGAGAACAATCAATGGAGTGTAGACATATTCTAAGGGATGGGAGAAAGGATTTATTAACCTTGCATCTGATAAGGGTTGGTTAATATCTAAATTATTTTAGGTTTCTTTTACAGGTGACTCATTTTTAACTTAAAAAACTTTTTTTTTTGAAGTTCAGTCACTCAACTAGAATTTCTCTGGTATTAAAAATCTTTTTCTTCAGGACACTGTGGAAATTTATCAGGTGCTAATTCAGGTCTTCTTTTGTTTAATTTTTTTTTTTTTTTTACTGTTTGAATTTTTCTAGTTTATTTCTTCCGTTCCTTATGAACACTGATTCATTAATTCCTATTTTCTGAAATTAATTGTCTATTTCTCTACACTCTTTGTTCATTTCTAATTTGACTTTGTATTGTTCCAATAATTTGATCAAAGATTCCTATTTGGGATATACTAATTGAATTTTCATTACTTGTTTATTTTTCTTCTTAACTTCTTCTCCCCAATTTAGGTTGCCTGGTTTTAATCTATCACTGAATTTTGAGCAATTGTTTCACAGAGCACATAGTTTTAATTGTTCTTTGCTTGCACTGTTGGTTTTCAAATTATGATCCATTATGTGGAGTAATTTTGTTAGTCCACCCCTGATCTTAGTTACTTTTCTTAGTTTTGAAACAAAATTCCCTACACTCACAAGTTAAACAAGGAAACATTTATTTCAACTTCAGTTCATAGATGTTTCAGCCCAAAGCCACCTGGCTCCCAGGCAGGGTGGCATGGAAGAGGAGCATCACAAGGAGAAACAGCCGTAGCAGGGCAAGCAGGAAGTATCAAGGAGAGTCATCAAGCCTCCCTTTCCCTTTTATGCCATCAGGTTACAAACCTTTGGGTGGTGACACCCACACCCAGGATGGAGATTTCCATCATCCACACCTAGAACCATGCTAAACCAATCAGTGGACTTCGTTCCATACATCCTTAATCTACATTCACATACACTAGATCCAGCCATCTCTGAAAACCTGACCTAAGCATGAGTGCATGAGGCTTTGGGGGAACGTCTAGATACGGACCATAACATGGCCTTTTTTGTTTTAGAGTATTCTGGCATAGTGCTTTGGCCAATATATTCTGTGTTTCACAGAAAAAAAGGCAGTTTTCCATTGTCAGCTATATGTGAAAATGTTTGAGAGAGAACAGAGATCAGTGATCTGTAATGGCACAGAGTGAACATTTTTGCTATGATTTACAAATTTCTCTCTCTGCATTTTTAACCAAGCTGGCTGGTTTTCACTTTTTTTATAGATGCACTGGCATTCATTTAACAGCCAGGCTGAAACTGCAGGACCGTGTGCTCCTTCATCCTACCTCCTCACAGCATGGTTTGCACAAGGTTAGGCGTGTTTCAGTTGTTTCTTTCTCACCCTATTTCCATCTGTTAAGCCTCTATGATTAATATGATGCAATAGTATCATCTTACTTACTTGCTTATCCATCCAAACACTTCAATTTCTCTAAAGGATGATGGCCCTTCAGGATGTGAGACCTAATTTATAATTTGCTGTGCACCTCACATTCTGATCTTGATATCTGAAGACAAGTTTTTCTTTCGCCTCCTTTTACTCATCTGGTCCAACTGTTTCTGCTCTTGGCAAGCTTATTCCATGTTTACTTAGTTTTCAACTTAATATCTAAATTGTCTGAAAGAGGAATTTTCTTTTCTGTCTCATTCCCTCATCTTGCTGAATTGAATTCGAGAGGTGACAGGACAGAATGACCTTTAGTATCTTCAAATAGAAGTCAACCAACCTTGACACATCTTGTAAAATAGCTAAGACAGAAAGTAATTAAAAGACAAAATGAATGTGATGCCAAAGTAATGGCTGATTGCATTAACATGTTTATAATTCTATTCTTTTCTAAAACCTGCAACCTTATATCACACATCATATTCATTTAAAAATTACACAAAACTTATCAAACTTTGAATTGACTCAGCATTTGCATACTATCCCAATAATGTATTATTTCTACTCAACATAGATTACGAGAATGCAAAGAAAATGAAAGCACATTCATGATGCAAAGAGGAAAATATAACAAACCTCTACAATATTCAAAGCATTTTGTAATTTTTGTAATGCAGTGTAGGCCTCACAGAATGAAGTTTTAAAGTGTTTTTCCGGGTAGTGTATATAGAAACATTTTCTCAAGTTACATTCTTGTATCCAAGATAGCTTGATTTTTCTCAAAAGTTTTATTCACTTCATATTTAATTCTAGTGACTACTGCTGACTCTGACTACCTATATGAATACTGGAATAGTGGTTTGAAGTGTTGTTTGAATGCACTTAGATACTATGTAACAATTTGGGGTATTTATGTTTTGTGGGAAGGTTACCATATGATTTTTTAAGAAGTGAAAGAACAGAGTTAGAGGTCTAAAGGTATTTAATGCTACTGTATGGTTCACAGTTGTATACCAAAATACCTGAATTTTTTTCCATTTAAAAATAATAATAGTTATTATTCCACAGTTCTGTGGGTCAGGATCCAGTTGCATTTCATCTGGGTGCCTCTGTTTTGTCTTGTGGTTTAGTTCAGTTCTGATGCTGCGATGTAATCTGAGGGCTCTACTGGAGCGAGAGATCCCACTTACAAGCCAGTCACTTGGGTGTTGATAGGTTTCTATTCTTTGCTCTCTGGTCTCTGCACAGCAATGCTGTGTGATGTGGAATTTGGTTTTCTCCATGGTACGTGATCTAAAAGAGAATGAGAGTAAGCACCTAAGACCAATGTCCCAATTTTACTACATGAAATCAGATGTGGCATAATATTGCTTTGTCTGTGTTCTTTCTTTCAGAAGAGACTGGAAAAATTCAGCTCACACAAAGGGTGGCACAAATTCACAAATACCTGGTAGTGGGGATTGCTGCAGCAATGTGAAAATGGCCCCTACACTATCCTTTAGTATCTGTAGATTTTCTGGTTACCACCTTTATATCCTTTAGAGTGAATCAAAGTAATTATCTTAAATTTTTTTTTAGTTTTATGAGAAAATGAGACAAAATTAAATAACAAAATAATAAGTGAATGACAGTAGTTAGCACACTGCATATCATTATCTTTAAAGTCTTATTCAGAGTTATGGGACATGAACCAAAACGAGTCTACCAAAATAAGAAAAAGACAGAGAATAACGCAAAACTTTCTTTTCAGTCATCTAAGATACTCCAGTAGTATAAATGAAATGAATTAGCATATGCTTTAAAATGTTTCTGAAACAATGAAATATGTAATTTGGAGAAATATTTGAACTTCTCACTACTCCCTGTTTATCTTTCTTCTATTTTGCTCTTCATTTATATATTTATATATTTTTTCATGTAAGAGAGACCATGCAAAATCTGAGCTTGTGTGTCTGACTGATAAACATTTTTTAAGAGTATGTGTTCTGAATGGAAGAGGGCATGTCTCTGTGTGTGACATCAGATTGAAACACTTTGAATAGGAAATGTTTCCATTACTTAAATATCTTAACAATTGGGAGTATTTTTCTGAAAAGACTAGAAAAAGATAGGATAGAGATATAATGGGTAGGTCCTAGTAAGTTGTCCTGAGATTTGGACTAAGATTCCCAAACGTCTGATCTAATGACATAGTGAAAAGGTAAAGAACACTGGGGGCAGTTTACTTCAATTCTTTCAGCTTCATATCTGAAAAGAATAAAGAGTGCTCATAACTTGTTGTGAGTCTTAATAAGCAATCCTGGCCGATAAGACACTGCTGTGTCTTAGGCAGTCAATGACCCCTGTGTTAAGTTCATATGTTAAAGGTTTCATCGTGAGTTAGGGGCTTAACTGAAAGGTGGTGGAACCTAGTAGGAGACACATCAGTGAATGTGCACTGAAAGGAATATTTAGACAGAAATAAATGGAAAAATATTCTCTGTTTAGTCATAGGAAATTGATATCATTAAAATGTGTACTGTATTTAAAAAATGAAAGATTTAAATACATTTCACATAAAAATTCCAGTGAGAATTTTCATAGAAGTAGAAAACAAAATCCTCAAATTCATACTGACCCACAGAGACTCTAAATAACAAGCATAATCTTTAACAATAAAAAATATCATGAGAAATCAGACTAGTTTAAAAATCTGGTACAAAATTATAGCAAGCAAACTGTATGTATTAGTATAAAAACAAAAACAAAAGCCAGGGAGACAGTATGGAGAGAACAGAAATAAACATTTATCAACCAATCTTCAACAAAGTTGGCAGGGAAACCCACCAAGGAAAAGTCAGTCTCTGTAATAAATGGTGCCCAAATTGGATTTCCCTACACAGAAGAATAAAGCTAACCCTCATCCTACACCACGTACAAAACAAACACTAAATACAATAAAACCTTAGACATAAGACCCAAAATCTCTTTAATACCTCTAAACAAAGCAAAGGAGAATAACAACATTGGTCTTGGCAATCTGTTTTTTCATATGACTCCAAAGGCACAGATTAAATCAGCAGAGATAACAAATGGGATTGTATGAAGGTACAAATTTTGTGCACATCAACAAAAACCATCAACAGAAACAGAAGAGAACCTATTAACATTTGATTAGGTGTTGATATCCAAAACATATTAGGAACTTAATTTAATAGCAAGCAAGAAACTTATAACACACTTTAAACATGCAAAGGACCTGAGTAGATATTACTTTACAGAAGATGTACCAACAGCCATTAGGTGCATGAAAAAAATGTTACATCAGGTAAATGCAAATCAAAAATCTGAAACACCAGTTTATAGAAAAGTTATTATAAAAAAAGATAAAGAGAAGGGAATTTCTGTCATTGTGCAAACATGATGGAGTGTATTTATATAGACAAATAGGATGCCACTCGGTCATACCTAGCAGCACACCCATAGTGTACTGGATCCCTTACTGACCCAGCATCACCACAGCACATAATGTTTACTAGAGGTAGTTATGCAGTTGGTGGACCATCATGGAATATAAGATGGAAGGTTTTTTAAAAAAAAACAGTAAAAATTGAACTGGTTCCACTTATGTTCCATATGATTCACTGATTCCAATTCTCAGTGTATATTCAAAGAAATTGAATTAATGTACCAAAGAAATAACATCACAACAACCAATCACAGTGCATCACATCATTCACATCACATCACATCACATCACATCACATCACATCACATCACATCATTCACAACAACCATTAAATTAAGTCAGTCTGAAGTGTTCACTGATGGATGAGTGGAAGAAAGAAATGTGGTACACATACCCAGCATAATAATATTCATCCATAACAAAAAAATCCTGTTACTCCTGACAATATAATAAATTTGGAAGATATCACACTTAATGAAAGAAACCAGGCACAGAAAAACAAATGCCATATGATCCCATATGTAGAATTGTTTACGTCAAACTCAGAAGCTAAAGTAGAATGGGGTTTGCCAGGGTCTGGTTGGGGGAGGAAATGGGGGTGCTGACAAAAGGGCACAAAGCTTCAGTTACTCAGAATGAACAAGTTTTGAAAATTCACTTCACAGAGTGGTGACTACAGGTAAGGAGAATGTATTATGTGCCTGAAATTTTCTGGAAGGGGTAAATGGTATAACCACAAAAGTTAAGTATATGATATGATAAATATGTTAATTAGCTTGAAAGTAGTAGTAATTTCACAATATGTACCTAAATCTTTCTTTCTTTCTTTCTTTCTTTCTTTCTTTCTTTCTTTCTTTCTTTCTTTCTT
>PVLA01013478.1:0-36660 GCA_004027455.1 Hydrochoerus hydrochaeris
GGTCCTGCGGGGCTGCGCGCAGAGCCCTGGAGACGGGGTTAGGGAACGTTTGGCCTTTGCTCCCCCGTCCTCTGAACTCTGTCCTGTTTGCTTCGCCCTCTGCGCTGGTGGCGTTCTTGTGTCGAGTTATTTCAGCTTTATTCTCTCGGCCTTACAGACCTGTCCTGATTTGACCTCGGAAATGAGTGTCGCCTACGCGTTTGGAAGCTTGACCTGGATGAGTCTCATCAGGAATAGCGACAGAAGCAGGGCAGGGAACGTTCTCGCCGGAGCAGAACCCTCCTCGGGCCCTTGTATGTGGTATCCTTGCTGCAGAGAGACCCCAGTCAAGGAACCAAAGCTGGAAGATTTCGTGAGTGTGGCATGGTCACTAACAGCGCGTTCCCATGGTCCTAACGTCAGTGCCTGCTTCCCTCCCCAGGTGCCATCAAATAATCACTGCCATCAGACCTCAAGAAAAATCTGAAGTAACTAGGATTTTTTTTCATTCTAGTGACAGGGGACAAAGAACGTCATTAGTATAAGTGGTTTGTTAAATGGCGTATTACAGTGCACTCCACTTTGTCTGCATTTTGCTGACGCTTCCTTTTCAGCCGGGTCACCTACCCCTTTTTCATGACCAGTGGAAATTAATATTCAGGATGCTGACTCCAGACGCTGCAAGGCCCAGACTTCCAAAGAAAGACCTGCTGTGTACTTCCACGTGAAGCCACTGAAGTCATTAAAAAGCATTTCCTGACACAGGAACACAGTCATGAAATAGAAAACGTTAAATGAGAAAAACAACATGGAGCGTAATGTCAAATTTGTATGCATGGAGGGGGGAAGACTGGAAATAAATTAAAATTGTAAAGCAGTTACTATTTCTGTGCCTAAGGACTATTGGTGATACCTTTTTTCTTTGAATTTTCGATGTGGTTTCTTTTTTCTTTCTTTCTTTTACATTTTTATAAATGAGCTTTAAAACTTTCAAAATTAATCATAACATCTAAGCCTTAGGAAAATTTCTTTGCAGTCAGTAAGTCACAAGGTAAGAGCAATACGTGATATGCAACATTCCAAAAGGCTGAAACAGAAATGTTAAATTTGCTAGACCCAGGCTCTGTCCCACTCACCCATGAATTGAGAGTCCCTACGCTTTGAAGGTGTTGGTGATGAAGAATTTGCTGCAGGGACCTCATGAGCCATTGCTCCCTGGAACGCAGCCTGTGAGGAAGTGGGAGCTCTTGGGGGACCGGGGATGGCACTTCTCCCTGGGAAAGAGAACCGGAAAGGGAGGGAAAGAGAAGGATATTGTGTGGTATCCCTTGCAACCTGATGCCTCTCCATTGATTCAGACCTATAGAGAGGACCATTAAGAGGAGAAAAGCTGATGAATAATAAATAGCATATTTACACAGCCCTTGCTATCCCTAAAGACCTTAAAGTTTAATAAACTATTACATAAATTACATGTTGGGGACACACTTTCCACCATTGAAATGCACCCCCTTCTGGGGGAGAGGGGTAACTGCCATTAACTGGCATAAAGTTCAAAAGGATGTGGGGTCCGAGATTCCTTTTAAGTTACTCTTACCAGAGGAATGCAGATGAGAAACAAACAGTGACTGGGCAGTTAAGGGGGAAAGGAGAGACTTTCATCCCTGAACAAATAAGGAAAGAAGGAAGCTGAGTTCCGGCAGAACCCACCCCACCTTCTCTGCTATCGCCACAGAGCCAGTGCTCCAGGGAAGGTTTCTCCAGGGCTAAGGAGTGGCTCAGAGGTAGAGTGCCTGCCAAGCATGCACAAGGCCCTGGGTTCAATGTTTAGCACTACACATACAAAAGGTCCTACTAGCCTCCTAATCACTAATTGTTGGACCAACTCGCACAGGCCTAGGTATCTATAAAATGAGGACAGTAATCATAAAACTTAGGTTTGGTCACAAAGTAAGGCTCACATAAGACAAAATAGGAACAACGTCTGTCTGAGGGAAGTGGTCACAGGACTGTAGATCCTTTCCACTTTACCATGACAAATTTTTTCATGCTTTTCAGATTTGGTGTGTAATGCTTGATACATTGTGTCAACTTGAGAAGTTTCGAAGTTTAAGTGATTCAGCAGGGGGCTATGGGTCCTGACTTAATAAACATCCTCATCCTTTGCAAGAGGAGGGTACAGAGATGGGACCAATGCTATTGGCCCTAGAGGGTAGTAGCCTGCTTGCCATATAAGGGAGGAAAAGAGGCTTGTTCTGCGCTCCTCCTTCTTTTGCTCTTCTTGCCTTTGCTGTCTTCTGCTGCCCTGAACTGTTGTCTCTGTGCAATGCCAACCTGCCTTGGAGCCAGCTGAGTATGTGCAGTCTGAAACCTCCACAAACTGTAAGATAAATAAACCTTTCCTTCCTTAACTTGAGCATTGGGTATTTTATCTCAGCAATGAGAGAAAAGTAATCAAGACATGATGTAAACATGGAATTTTCTTTTTCAAAAAATCAGTGAAAGTGAATGAGGAAAATGTCAAGAGACTTCTTTGAGCTCCTTGAGGTTACTGGATTCTGTATATATTTAATGTTCTTTGTTGGACTGGAAGAAGGAATATCTGCTAGAGAAATGTTGGCTAGACTATGGAAATCTCGGAAGGATGTTTTAGAAAATTAACATTTTTTTGTGTCACAACAGGTTTTCTGACACACAAATATATATACACACACACACCTGGGACAGATATAGAGATATAACACTGTAGCAAAAAATGCTCCCCCCTCCCCAGTCAGTTTGTTAATTGCCCAGGGAATACTTCCTGGTGCAAGTTCACGTTACTTCTGTCTCTTAGAAATGACTGGGCACTGTGATGCATATTGTAAGAACGAAAACCAGCTAAGTATTGTGCCTCTGTAGTTCTTTCAACTCCATAAAAACCTCCCACCCTGGGCCTGTGGGTCCTGATATTTTGGTGCCTGTTGATGTAAAACAAATCTGCCTCCAATTCTGGGTGTCATTTTGGCGTTTCTGTTTGCCGTTGCAGTACAGCGAATTCTTTCACCTCTTCTGGATGCCATGTAGGATTATTTTTTTCTAAGCTCCCAAGCTTTAAAGAAAACTAGATGGTATATACTTTAATCTATCCAAATAGTAGAAATAATAGAAAGGAATAAAGAAAAAAATACCTTCTAGAAACATAATCATGAAAGCTGTCTATCTCAAGTGACTGTCCAAAGGAAGTTCTTCAAGAAAAAGAGCTCATGTTATAAATTTTCTTCAGGCAAAATATATCACCATCCAGATTAATGGTACGGGGGAGGTTAATCTAAAAGCAATTCTCTGATCAAAGTAGGAGAAAAGCTATTCTGAATATCACTGCTATTAATAGCTACTCCTGAATATTACTACTAACAACAGTGTCTGGAGCAATGGTATGTGTCTAGGCTCTGGTAAGCCTTTCACATAATCCTGGCTTTTCCTGTGTGATCTATAGACCAACAGTATTACCACCCCTGGGGAAGCCTATCAGAAAAGTAGACACAGAGACAGGAAGGCAGCTCAGTGGCAGAGTGCTTGTTTAGCATTTTGTTGCAGAGTTGGTGTCTAGCCCCCAACACTGCAAAAAAAAAAAAAAAGGCAGAAAGAAAGAGAGATAAGCAGACATACTCCTTGCCCTAGCAAGGTGTCTGAACTTGATTGCTTTTGGTTTTGTTTGTTGAAAAAGGCAGGGTCTCACAATATAGTCAAGGCAGATATTGAACTTTGTTCTGTAGCCCTACCTGGCCTTGAACTCGAAATCCTCCTGCCTCGGTCCTCCAAGTGCTGGGATTACAGGCACGTACCCCCACATCCAGCTTGAATTTAACTTTTCTGTGCAGTGATCCATCCACACACTGTAGTGTGAGAAGCACTAAAATTCAGATTTCATAAAGTAGCCCCAAAGCACTTTTGTGAATTCCTCCCACGTAATCCTTGCAATGACTTTGCAATATGTAGTTTCCAGTAACCAAGAGGGCACAGTATTTGTCAAAGGTCCCACAGAAAGATACAGAATTGGAACCAAAACTCAGGTCACACACACTCCCCTGCATGAGGAATTAAACCTCACACTCTACCATCTCCACACTATACCACCACCACTTCTTTAACTTTTTGTTTGTTTGTTTGTTTTTGAGAGTCACTCAGTTGCTCAGGCAGGGCTCAGATTGTGATCCCTCTGCCTCAGTTTCCCAAGTGCTGGGATTATATGCATGAACCACCACGCCTGGCTCTCTCTTTCTCACAACTCTGCAGTCACCTTAACCTGCTTCCTCTTTGCTCCAGGCAAATAACAGCACAAGGCAGAGTGGAGACCTCAGGTAACTCCTGCAACCCAGCATCCTCAGCAGGGGCCTTTACTGTCACCAGCCAGGTCTTAAAAGCTAGCACCAGCAAAGAGAGTTGAGACTTTTCCTTCCTAAAGCTGCTGCTTCTTACTGAGTCCCAAGTCCCTCTGCCGCTCCAAGCCCACTTGTAGTCAAGTGCACACTTGTTATTCACCTTTGGCAGATCTTTCCTGGGCTGCTTGTGCTAGGTCCTTGACAATCTGAACAGCAGGCAGCCCCAGATTCCCGAGGAAGGGCAGCAGACAGGCTCGGAGGGACTTCTGAGAGCTGTGGGCGATGTGAGAATATCTGGGAACAGGAGGACAGGGAATCGTGGCACCAAACTAGAAAACTTCGCCTTTTCTCCAGACCTAGGCATCTGATTTGTTACCTTACTTTGTCCCTTACAGTTTACAAAACTCTCTGGTCCTCCGGAAAATAAAATGAAATAAAATTCCACCCAGGATGCCTGAATCTTTCCACTTTATTTCTCCAATTAGCCACAACTCCTACTGGGGACCTAAATGTGGGCCCCAAGTCAAGACCAGTGGTGGAAACTCTAGTACTAGGGAAGGCCTCTTAGATATTTGGGGATCAGGGAAGAACTTGCAGGGCAGCTCTGAACTTGGGAAGCAGAAGTGAAGGTGTTTGAAGAGCACCTTCAGCAGTGGCGAAGCAGCTCCAGTGGGAGAAGACCTTTGAGAGGGAAGAGAGAAGTGAGCATTCCCTGTCTCCCCAGGAGCAGCAAGTGATTCCTCTGCACTGTGTGGTGTTCACTGGGGCTCTGCTTCTTCTCTTCACAAATCTCCCCTGAAGTTCCCAGTACAGACAAAAAAGGAAAGGAAGATTTTTGGGGTGCCCCAATCTTCATCCTCTGCTTTTCTTAAAAGAACTTCTCTACTTGCCAAAAATCCTTGCAGAGATGACTCCCCAGATCTCTCCCCCAAATGCCTTTTTAATACTCTGTGATTAGTGTTTGAGGGACATTCAGGAGCCAAGTCTTTTTGCATAAATCACTAGCAACTTGAAAGGAGACGCATTCCTGCTCTGAGGATTTAGAAAATACCTAGCAAATAAAGAATCTATTATATCACAATGTGTGCATCTTTCAACAATTATGACCAGGATTATGTTTTGGAGTTGCTAGATTAAAAAGTGTCTCCCTCAATACTTCAACTTCTTCAAAAAAGAAAGCGAGGGAAGAGTCACTGAGAAGTCAGCCTCCTAACTGCTGACTCAGTCACATCAACGTCATGTGCTGACTCTAAATCCTTCTGAGACCCAATGCAAAGTGCAAATGCACAGACATACACAAAAGACCTGCAGAAACACGAGTTGATACCATGCCAGAAACTGGTGAACTTTCTGAAACTGGATACCTGCTTCAGAGGCAACGAGAATAAGCTGGAAAATTTTAAGCACATGTAGACTCTAGAGCATGAAACTTTGGGAAGGTTCATGTTCTTAAGACTATTCCTAATCACCTGGCCAACACGGCTCAGGTTTATCTGAGAGACATGGCAGCTTCACTTACTGGCAGTATTTCTTGCCAATATCCATATGAACTTTAATTCAACTTAATGTTTTGTATGTATTTCCCAGCAGTGTTTTCTGAGTATTGGGCTATGGGGGTGATGCCAAAGTAGTGATGCCTTTGTAAGAGTCATGTGATCAAGGTCTGAGACTTGCAGGGAAGGAATTCCCATACAGACCAGAGCATCCTTACAGTGACCTAAAGCAAGGAAGTGGGGAAAACCACTCCTCTGAAAATGGGTTGCAGAATTCCAAGCCCCTCGGAGCACAGTGATGAGCACACTCACACCTTCAGTAGGTGCCAACAGGTAGGAGTTGAAGGTATATTTGGCAACATAACCCACAGTGAGTACATTCCTCTGCTCCATGCGAGAGCCTGAGAAGGTGGGCTGGATTTGCTCCAACAACTGGTTGACTCCACCTGTGTATGTGCGGGTCAGCCTGGGAGTCTCAGGGGACCTTGTATCCCCTCAGCTCTGACCGTGCACCTCCTCTCCAGTTGGAAAGCAAAGCCTTGAGAAATCAAGGCTGTGTGTTCTTCCAGGTTTCCCCCAAGGGGCTCAGGAACCACTGGGAGTAGGAAGTCTCCTAATCTCTCCCCAGATAGCACCCCCTAACCTACTGTCTTTCCTTAGACAAGATGCCAGTGGAGTTGTGTACCCTTCTATCTCCACACTAGCCACTGTGCTGCTTCCTGGACCACCTGAAAGTACTTGCTCCAGCCATCGCCCTCTCCCTCCAGGGTGGCTGATCCAGGCAATGCATTACAGGGTTCAGGGAAGAGCCCCTCAGCCTGAAAGACCCCACAGTGGAGGCTTTTGGACCTGCTGTGGCCAGCAGGGCCCTACTACACAGAAATGGTGGTAGGAGGACTCTGCTGTGTTACATAACTGCTCGGCTCTTTGCCTTACCTGAAAACCACACATACCAGTTAGGGCAAAAGCCTTCTGTAACCTACTCTTACCTCTACCACAAGCATTTGTTAGAGCTCTTTTGGTTAGCAGGAGTGGAAATTTAATTGCCTGGTGTAGCTGAAAAATCCAGAAAAGCAAACTCTGTCTGCAAGCGCAGCTGGATCCAGGAATTCACTTGAAATCATTAGATCTCAGGGTGGGCTTTTCCTCCCTCTCTCTTCAGACCTAGGTCACGTGACCATCCTTGCAACCCAGGATGGAACATTATAATGAGCCACCCCACCAGAACTACATGATTTAGAATAGACAAGAAGTGGTTCACTAAACATGCTTGAATGCTGGACACCTCTGCAAAAACAAAACAGAACAGCTGTTTTACTGGTTTTTCAGAAAAAGATTTTAAAATGTCTGACATGGGATTCTATTCATTCAGCTACTCTGCCCACCCTTTATCAATCTCTTAAAGGAAACGTTCTCCACAGACTCACACTCACAGTGCAGCGACATCACCACCTCCTGTGGGTGCCCCAAAGATGTTCAGCAGCTGCCAGCACTAACTGCTTCATACAGTGTCTCCCTACTTCTCTGCCTAAAGGCCTTTTGGTGTTTTTTGTTTTGTTTTGTTTATTTGTTTTGTGCTGCTTCGTGGAGATAGAACATTTGTAACAGTTGCACAGCAAACCACCATGCTGGGTTAGACCCTTAATCTACGCTGCAGCTTTGGATTCCTCAAAATAAAGAGGTGGAACACATGAGGTTCATAGCCTTTGCAGCTGTAAGGGTCTAGTGTGCCAGTCCTATGTGTCATGTGGCCTTTCCCAGAAAAATTCAGATGCTGTCATTTATGTGTGGTAACTTCTGTTCAAATTGCACTTATGCCTTCGGAGCCAGGAAAGTAGTTTGTGTTACTTCTGGAGTGTGGGGGTGGGGCTAAGTACCCTAACCAAAACTGCATCTACTCAAAAGAAAATTGCAGCCACTGGCTGTGGCCAGCAGGAAAGGAGCACCTAAGTCACACAGCTGTGATTGGCTGTCCCAGCCCAGGAATCTTGCCTGAGTCAACTGGGAAGCACCATTCAGAAAATAAAGACCAAGCCCACATCTGAGAAGGGACTGTCCGGCTGTTTTACTGGAGCTCACAAGGAGCAGAGTGCAAAGCTGTGTTAAGAAATGGTAGGAGTCAGCAGAAAACCAGCCTTACAAAACTAACACTTGAAACACCAAAGTGACTCGGTGTAATATTCTCCCAGAGTAAGCAACAGGATGCACAGGATGACTGGGCTGGAGCAATGCAGAAAGTAATCAAATATTTGGAAGCTTTGTGGCTGGTTTTGAAAGATCAAAAAGCAAGATGGCCTGATTTATTGGGTAATTATACAATAGGGAGGAACTTTTAAGGTTGTAAAAACTTGTTAAAACCACCTGCCTGATTTTACATTAAGTGACATTAAGCGTGAAAACATTTCTGACTCCATTGGATCACTTGCTAAGATCACTAAAGTTCCCAATTAATAGGTAAGATTCCTTTTGAGTTGAGTGGTCTCCTTTTGCTTTTGTTTCATTGAATTTTGTTTGTCTGTTTTTCAAACAACAGAGCAGGCTTTTATTCATGACCAAGGTTAGAAGAGGTAGATAGGGCTAAGGATTTAGCTCAGCAGCATAAGTGCCTGCTTTGCAAGCGTGAGGTCATGGGTTCGATCCCTGGTACCAAAAAAAAAGAGGTAGATAAATTTCCAAGTCAGATGGGTATGGTCCTCAGCCTAGGTTTCATATCTTTGAGTGATTGTCATTGGTCACTTATAGCCTACA
Organism: Hydrochoerus hydrochaeris; assembly: GCA_004027455.1. Classification (NCBI taxonomy): domain Eukaryota; kingdom Metazoa; phylum Chordata; class Mammalia; order Rodentia; family Hydrochaeridae; genus Hydrochoerus; species Hydrochoerus hydrochaeris. The sequence continues at coordinate 8,585 of PVLA01013478.1, forward strand.
GTCTTTTGTTTATAAACAAGATTAGATTAATAAAGATATATATCCCTGCTTTCCCTAAACCTATGGCTCCATTGGCATTTGTAGAAAACCATCAGTCTTTGTCAGGTGTCCAGCTTTATTTCTGGGCAATATTACCTTTAAAAGAAGCCAAGCATGTTAATCCTAGAATAGGAAGAGTTATTATAAACTATAAAGCATAGAAAGGAACCCAAGCTGGCAGGAAGCCAGATGGATGCCTGTGCTCTTAGGTGACAGTCAGGCCATTGAACACCATAAGTATTTGGGTACAACCTCTACTACAGGGCCAGGGCTCGGACTCTGGTCTCTTCTTTGGAGACCTAAAGACCTCTGCAGTGCCTGTCTCCAGATGGCCCAGACACATAAAGCCTGCCATTGACACAGAAAGTCAGCTTATAGATTGAAAATGGTAATATTTAGAAGCTAGAATATTCACACTGGCTTTTTTGTCATGTAAGCAAACCTATACAAGAATGCAGGGTTTTATCAGAGGGATACATGAATATACATCAAAATAAAAATAATGGGCTTGGCATGGTGGCACCCACCTGTAATCCCAGCACTCTCAGAGGCTGAGACAGGAGGATTGCAAGTTACAGCCCAGACTGAGAAATTTAGCAATTTAGCAAGACACAGTCTGAAATAAAACAAAGGAGGGGGAAAAAAGCTTGGTATACATCTCTGTGCAAAGAATTTAATCCCAAATACCAGAAGAAAAAAAAAAGAAAAAGGAGAGGGCAATATGACGAGGTAGACTGAAGGATACAGTCTTAAAAGACTATTGGAACTAGGACTATGGGCCTCTTGTGGCTAATAAAAAAATTAATTTTTTTAACTTTTCATTCTTGCCCAGCACTAGACCCCTACCTTAAAACCCATTTTAGTTCATATTCTTTGCCAGTCCTTTTGTGTGGGAGCCAGACAGCAATCATAATTCTTTAACTTCCAAATGTGGTGTTGGGTCAGGAAACTCTGTATTAATAGATCTATTAATGTGAGATATTTGAGTTGATTCCTTCTTCTGCTGAAAGTAGGTGTCTTCCAGAAGCCACACTAGACCCAGAGCATGTGGAGGGACAGAAGGAGCAGAAAGACCTGGCCTGAGCTGCCTGAGTCACCCTTGGCAGGCCTGCTGTACTAGTTACAGAGTAAGACATCATGAGGTAGCCAGGGACTGATGAACTTGACAGCTTTTGTCCTTGAACACTGTGCCTAAGGAGTTATCATTTAACCAGTGATAAGAGCAGGCAGGAACAAAGAAATGACTAAGAAGAAATGAAGGTAACCAGGAAGCACTTTTACTAAAATATAAAACTTTCCGGAAATCCTAGTACCCAGGCAGTATAGCACAATGGTTGAAGTGCACTGGATTCAAATCCCAACCATGCTTGTTAGCTGCATGATCTTGGGCAGGTCACTTAACCTTTCCTACTGTATAAAACAGTGAGATGAACAAGGCTCTTTAAATAAGAATGAACCATGTCAAGCATGTAAGTATGACTATGTGTTTGAACAGGCTTAGTAATGGTTAAACACATGCACGACTGTTTTCATGAACAGTATTTGTGTGTGGATGCATGCACGCACACGCATGTGTGTGTGTTACTTGGGATTGAACCCAATGCTTTAGGGCTGATTTACATCCTCAGCCCAATATTATCATTCTGTCTCTTCAAGTCCCAAGAACCCAAAGGCCTTTGATGTTTACAACTAAAATTGCAAGACTTTTGACCACATAAGGAAAAAAAAAAAGGCAGGGGCTGAAGGGCTAATCTGTAAACTCAAACCCATGAGGTCATCACAAACCCCAGAAAAACAAATTAATGTGTCCCTACTGGTTTATGCATCAAGTGAGCTGTCAGCAAGCCATATTTTATTAGAGTAAAGACCCTGAAACTGAGCAACTCTGCAAGCCGACAGGCACCCCATCCTACTCAGCCAGGGACCCACTCTTTGCCCCTGCCTTGCAGCTAGGGCCTCCCTCAGGGCCCTTCACTCACATTTTTAGGCCAGTTCAGGCATCTGGGCCACATCTCAGCCACGTCCTTCCTGCTCCTCAGAGGCAAGGGACAAGTGAACCTGCAGCCACCTGGAAAGGACGTGTGCACTTTGAAAAGCCTGGTGTGGTAGCTACCTCACTGCCTTACGTTGCCTGGCTCACGGAAAGCCTGGAAGTAAATTCTCACATGCTTTACCTGTGTCATGTTGTGGAAAAACCCAGGACTGAACTGAATGGAAGACATGCAGTCACCAAGGAGTTCGAAGGCAACTCGTTATTAGTCTAGTGGGCTAGGTTAAACTCAATTTCAAATAATCATCCCTGCCTTGGAGTTAAACGGACATATATATTTTAGGCAAGAAGTACAAAAGGCTGATAGCAGGTTATTTTATAATTGGTTACATAGGCTGGGTCATATGTTGTCAGGCAGACTTGTGCACTGAAGGGGTTTTCTTTTTATTTATTTATTTATTTATTTTATTTATTTATTTTTTTTGGTGGTACGAGGGATTGAACTCACAACCTCATGGTTGCCAGGCAGGTGCTTAAGCCACTGAGCTAAATTCCCAGCCCCCTCTTTTTTTTTTTGAATTTTTTTTTTACTTTAAAGGGAATAAAACAAAACAATAAAAGAAAACAAAACACAACAATGAGAAAAATATTGGATTACAGAAACAAGACAGTAGAAAATTCTCAATAGTTACTATATATTACTATATATAGTTACTATATTACATATTGTTATCCTCTATTTTGTTTTTGTTTTTTGAGACAGAGTCTCACTATGCAGTTCAGGCAGGACTTGAGCTCACTTTGTAGCCCAGGTTGGTCTTGAGCTTGCAATGATCCTCCTGTCTCCTATGTACTGGGATTTCAAGTGTGCACCACCACATCTGGCTTTTTTGCATATTGTTATCCTCTAAATAGATGCTCAGATTACTGGCTTTAGGCCTGCAAAGTCAGTCAAACTATAAAAGTAGTAAGTTGTTTCTTTACTTCAGTTGCTGTCATCTCAGTCTGTGTTCCTCTGAATCAGCTGACTTGCTGGAGAGAGGGGGAGGGCTCTTCTCTGCCAGCCCATGTGCTGACTGGTTTATGAGACTGTGTGGCTTGGTTGATGAAAGGGTGAAGCTTGATTTCTTGGTTCTCTCCTGGTTGAAGGGTGGTTTGGTCAGGGGTTTGGGTGAGCAAGTAAATCAGTCATTGTCTTTAACTGAACCAGTCTATTCTTCAAGCAAGTGAGCACAAGATGTACTTTCCAGTTGAGTTACATCTATTTTACAAGTTACACCTGGCATAGGGGATCTCAAGGCTATGTAAATCTAAAGGGGCTGTGTCTGCCTTTCCTATTCTTAATATACTGTCAGCTTATACATTTTAAAATTTCCTTTCCATTCCTCCATGTTTTTATATAGGGAAGGTTCTTTTTTCCCAGTTTTAAGATGATAAACTGCTTTTTAAAAGCAGTTGGTGGTGTATGACCTCAAACCATTTAGAGAGAAAGTGGGTTAGAATATGAATCACACAGGGGCCTAACAGAAGAATTGACAGGAGGGCCATTATCAGCCTGAGCAAGACTCCTGCCCATGAAGGTAGAAAATCAGAGATCCCTCCCAAGGAGAAACACTTATCCTATTTCTGGGATCAAGAGTAAACCAGATGGTCCCAGTTACCAGGGTAGACATTCAGATTTGGGACCAGGAATGCAATGTCATAGAGGCTCGTGTTCTGGTGAGAAAACACATCATAGCATACAAAAAGTTTCTAACATTTGCCTTGTGTGAGGCACTGGGTCAGGTTATGGAGGCAGAGTTAGCTGACATTCTTGGAGACTCCATATCCCAAGAAGTACATGGTGTTTCCTATTATCTGGGTTGGAGATGCTTGGAGCCAGATCACTAAGGACTGAGTAACATTGATGCACCTGGAATGCATCTGGAATGCATCTGGATGCATCTGGCATCAGTTCCAAAGCCTGATATGATAGGGCTGTAAGCAGCATACAGAGTTAGCAGTTTTTGTCTAAGATGGGATCAATCTGCTGGAGGAAAGCATGAGTGCCATTAATCAATTTTAACAGGTCTGGAGCAGTTAAGATAGGGGTATTGGTGTGCAAGAGCCTGTAGCTGGTGAAAACCTTGAAAGTGGACCTGAAAATGGGGATGAAAACATTTTGAATATGCAATAGCATTGCAGGATCCTTGCCTGTGCTGTTCATCAAATGACCAGCAGGCAGTTTGAGGCTCAGATAGTGAGATATATATATATATATATATATATATATATATATATATATATATATATATATATATATATATATATATATATATATATATATATTTCCTTGTTATTGCCTATAGTCAGGGGCAGCCCATATCTAGGAATAATTTCTCTAAATAGTCCTCTGCATATTTTAGAGGCCTTTTCATTCCTAGTGGGGAATGCCTTTAACCACCCCGAATAAACATAAACAAGGACCAATAAGTACTTATATCCTTGACATGGCTTAATGTCAGTAAAGTCTACTTGGAGGTCCTCAAGAGGAGAGAGTCTTGTATACTGAATTCCAGGCGGTGGTCATGGACCCATTGAGGCCTCAGTCTTTGCATAAATTTGGTATCTTTGGTTGACAGCTGCACAAATTGATGTTAATTTTGGAATATAATAATATGGCTCAAAAACTGGGCCATAGCAGTATTTTTCTATGGGTAATATCATGGTGAAACTTTACCCAGGTGTAAATCAAATACTTTGGAGTAATTGTTTGATTGTCTGGCAAGTTCCAGGCACCATTTGGGTCTTGATGGACTCCAGCTTGTTGTGCCCATTTTATTTTTTCCCAAGTGTAATGAAAAGTTCTTTGTTGAAGGCATAAAACTATCTTTGGTAGTATTTTATGTTGAATTTCTAGATTTTGAATCAAATCAGTTTCTCCCCAGGTTGAGCCTTCTGTGGCCATCTTGGAAGCTTCATTTATCTTTTGATTTTTAAGGGTGATGAGGTCCCTCATCTCTTGTATCCTTTGAAGTGTGTTATGGCCATCTTTCTGAGTTTTCATATAGCAGCCAGAAGCCATAGGATTTCATTTTTATTTTTAACGTGTTTTCCTTTGTCCACCAGAAGGCCGTGCTCCTTGTACAGCATCTCATGCATCCCATGAACATGAATGGTGGCAAAAACATATCTGGAATCTGAATATATATTTTCCTTTTTTTTTTTTTCCAGTTGAAGGCTTGTATGAGAGCCCAGAGTTTGGTTTGCTGAGCAGACCAACTTTGTGGAAGAGGCCCTGTTAGAAGCATTTCTTTGGTGGTAATAATGGCATAGCCAGCCCTACATTGTCCATTTTTAACAGAGCTATTTTCATCTGTGAATGGGGTATCTTTAGGATCTGTTAAAGGTTTCATCTGAAGATCAGGCTGACACCAAAGAGTTTGTCAACATAAGGCAGTTGTCCAAGCTCTGTGGGCAAATAGGTGGCTAGGCTCAAATGGTTTTGACTGGCTGGAAAGTGAGTCGGGGATTTCCAACAAGCAGCCCTTGGAACTGGATGATATGGCTGTTTGAAAGCCAGGGTGTTGCCAGCTGTTTAGAAGCTCAAAAACAACATGTGGCACCTGACCAGTCAGATTCTGTCTCAAAGTCAATGTGTCTGTCTTCTTAACTAAGAGGTAGTAGCAGTAAACACCTGCAGACAAGGAGGCCATTGTTTTGATTTGCGCCCAAAGTCTTAGACAGGTAAGCAACTGGCCTTTCCCAGGGCCCCACCATTTGAGTTAGGACTCCTGAAACAGCATGTTATCTTTCATCAATGAACAGGTTGAAAGAGCAGGTCACATCTGGGATTCCTAGTGCCAGAGCTGCAGGTAAAGTCCTTTTGATCTGTTTGAAGACTGCAGTTTCTTTTAAAGTCTAATTAATTATCTTTTTTCTTTGTTGTGGGATTTTAAATATATCATAGCGTGGCCTTGCTTTTACAGCAAACTTAGGTATCCATATTTTATAAAATTCAGTTGCTCCAAGGAACTCTCTAAGTTCCTTTTTGCAATCAGGCCATGGAATGGGATAGATGACTTCTTCTCTCACTGGGCCTAAGGTTTGGAGCCTTTTTTAAAAGTTAAATCCTAAATATCTGACTTTCTGTCTACAGATTTGAGCCTTAACGCCATCAAATCAATAAACAACTGTATATGCATATTTGTATAAACCATTTTATAAGTTTTCCTGATGCATATAAGCTTTTTAGACTTGTTATTTTTTCCTCTTTTTATTCTTTTAGTAGGACAAAATTTTTATTATATAGAATCCTCTCATATCAAAAGTATGTCTTATATATTAAAGTCTTTTAGTAACTATTTATTATAAACCTTTTATAACAAATTTGGTTGTAGGCACTTGAATTTTAAAATGTTCTTTTTTTTCAGATAGTAAACGTCACTGACTGCCAACAGACTTCTGAGTAACCTTGAATTAGTGTTTTGATTTTAGAGGAGAAAACAAGTTAATCCTATAACTGCCATTTAAGAGTTTGTGGTGTACAAGAAATGCTTTATGTACATAATTTATTAAAATTCATAATTTGATGAAATCTCTTTTTCTGTTCAATAGGACTTTGGCCATTTATCTCATGCTGGAGCTGTCTCAGCTTCCAGATATTTGCAGGCAATGCTAGGCTGATGAAGCTGAGTAAAAGCTAGCCTTGGGGCTGTTGGAGCCAGGGTAGACCTTGGTTCTGTCCTGTTTTGTATCTTCTTTGAAATGAAAAGACAAGCTGTTTTATTTAATCTCAATCTCAGCAGGTACAGTTAGGCCTAAGTCTCTTGGCCTTGTAGTTTGGCCACTGAATCAGCTGGCTATTAACGCATTTTTAATTAGTTGGCCTGTGGTGTCCTACCTGTACATTCCAGAAGCTTTTTATAACTTTTAAAAAAAATTTATTTAAAAAGAAAAAAAAAGCAAAACAGAAAAAAAAGGTAGGAAATAATACAGAATTTTTAAAAAAACAGTAAGAAATCACTAGTTGATAAATTACATACTGTCCTCTTAGAAATAGTTGTTCAAGTTTCAGAATTAGAGCATACAAAGTGAACATTCAAATAGCGAAGCTGCAAAGAGTTCTATTCAATGATTTAACAAAAACTTAGTAATATGGTTATCAATCCTACACACATAAACATACATGCAGATATATCCTTTGGAGAACTTTCTTTTCCTCCTTTTGCTTTTTAAGTCCATTATCTGTTTGGTTATATCATGTTTAAGCTTGCTCAGTACCTTACTGATCCGTTTCATTATTGTTATTTCCTTTGTAATCACTTTATATAATTCTGTTGTTTTGTGTTTGAGTTTCTCCTCATCCATGCCCCATGGATCAGCTTTGATGGAGTTGGGAGTTTTTGGAGGTATTTTGTTAACTTGTTTTCTCATATTCTATTGTTTTTGTTGTTGTTTTGGTTTTTTTTAAAGGTAGTGAAATACAACAGAACAAGACATAACACAGTGAAATACAACAGAACAAGACATAACACAATCAACTGAGACAGTGCAGTGAAATTGGTACAGAACGTCACAACAGGTTACCCAGATGACAGTAGTAGATGCCATTGTCTATCTTGTTATCTTCACCATAGTTGTTCCTTCAATCAGGTTTAGCAAAGTCAAACCAAACACAGACAATTATAGAACTTATCAAAACAGAATATTAAATAGAGCAATACAATTAATCAGAACAAAGCAAAACAGTGATAACAATATTTGCCTTCAAAGAGATGGTAGAAGGAAATCCTCCCTATTTGCTATATTGCATGTGGTCAACCTCCCAAGAGATGCTCAGACCTCTGGCTCCCATTTGCTAATGGGTGGGGGAGGGGTGCTTGATTCTTAGCTTGCTCATGGCTCATGGCTGCTAACCAGGTAGGCCGGCTGGTTTCTTGGTTTCCCAGGGTCCTAATTTCCAACATGGCATGGATCTCGGGGAAACGCTGGCTGTTTCCGCTTTTTATAACTTTGTTCATTATACTGAAAGTCATTTTTTAAAATCAAGAGCAAGTGGGCCTCCCAAGTAGGCATGGAGTGGCATCTGCAGATGAGAAGAGCAAAGGCAATGACTGGCCAGATTACATTCTCATGAGCTAGATGAGGCACGAGGTGATGAATGCCATCTAACCAGGATAGGTATTTTAGGACAGCTGTACAGCAGAAGGGTTTGATGGGGGGGGTTGTCTTGGTAACAGAAAACAGGATATGTCTCACTGGACTCTGTATTTGGGGGTGGAGAGGGAGATTGGCATACTGTGAGATAAACAGGTGGTGGACTGCCAACAGACAGACCAGTGCTTAGAATCATTCCAGTTGGCTGGTAGTAGAGCCAAGAGTGAGAGGGGGAAGGCTGGCCAATAAGGGATGATACATTTGCTAAGAAGGAATCATCAGGAAGAATTGCCTCAGGAAAATTGTTCAGGCAATTTTGTTTAAAAACAGAGCCAGTTTGGTTTCATTTTAATGTTGTAATCACCATAAAAGGCCTTTTTAAACAAAAGAATTCTTTAAGATCTATTCGAGAATTATAAGTTTTGACAAATTAGATCCCACCCTATTTCTCTGTGACCCTTGAATGGTGATGCAACATGGAAACTCAGGTAAGGCCTCAATCAGACTCCATAGTTCTAAATTCCAGTGAAGTGCTTTTGTCACAGAGCACAGACAGAATGGTCTATTACTCATGTTGTCTGTTACAAACATTCACTTAATCATTCATCACACAACAGAGGCTAATATATGTTCATCCTCAACCTTGGGGCAAAGTATAACTGAATCTGAAACAGAAGCTGACTGTCCTAACATAGACTGCTAGCATAGGCTTTGAAGGTTGATCAGGTCCTTGTTTCATCCACAAAGGGGATGGAACTGACAAGCTAAACTGACAGGCTAACTGAGGGATGTCCCAGGGCAGTTCTGCTTTATCCAAGGGCCCAATCGTGTTGTGTTTCATGTCTCCTTAGGGTCCAATGAGGTCACTGTTGTTGTACAGGGGCTCCCACTCCTGGACTATTGAGGAGATTTTGAGAAAAGGATCAGAGGGCATATCTTCTTGTCCATAGGTCAGAGTTTGAGTCTCTGCCACAGCCTGCAGGTCTCCAACAGTGACCAAACAATGGTCAGCAGAGTATCTTCCCAGCCAGTGGACCAATAAATGTGGAAAAAACCAGGACTGAATCAGATAAAAGACATGCAGGCACCGAGGAGTTTAGATGCAACTTTTTATTAGTCTAGTAGGCTGGGGAAAACTGAGTTCCAAATCATCAGCCTTGCCTTAGGGTCAAACAGACACATACATGTATTATGCAGGAAGTACCAAAGGCTGACAGAAGGTTATTTATAATTGGTCACATAGGCTGAGTCATATGTTATCAGGCAGACTTGTTCTGGGCTGAAGAAAGTTTCTTATTATACAGCAGGGGTTTGGGTGAGCAAATAAAATCAATCAGTATCTTTAACTGAGCCAGTCTGTCCTTCAAGCAGGTGGACACAAGTTGTACTTTCTAGCTGAGCTATGTCTATCTTACAAATTGTAGCTAGTATGGGGACGCTCAAGGCTAGCTAAGTCTAAAAGAGGCTGGGCCTGCCTTTCCTGCTCTTAATATATTGTCACGTTATAAGTTTTAAAATTTCCTTTACAATGTCATGTATGAGGAACTTGCATCCACTGGGCAGGAAGGGAGGCCTGTAGATGCCACAGTGCACCAGCTAAGGAGAGCAAAAGCTGAGACCTGAAAGTCCCTTCCTCCACTCAAGTCTGCATGGCAAACTGCTCTGGACACATGAACCCCAGTGTACTGGGGAGCAGGGGGAACAGAGAAGAGTCCCAGAGATGAGAACACCCTGAATACTTCTTTCATCCCTAAGACAGGTGAAAGTGAGTGTCACTGGGATGGAGCAGTTTCTCAGAGGGTTTGTCCTCAAATAGAGTCAACAAATTAAAGCTGGCCCTAAACTGCCATGGAGCCTACTCCATGAGGTCTCCTGGCCCCAGGCCTCTCTGGAACTGCTTTCAGTCAGAGGCCTGAGATGGAATTCAGAAACCCACAAGGCACAAACTTCCCACAGGTCTTGTGCCTACTTTGTTATCCCACTCCTCTGAAGCAGTGACAAAGGACAACTTCAGATTCATCATGCTTGCAAGGAGAAGGGAGGAAGAATTGGCAGCTGGAGTCTCCACCCTACAGTCTTTAGCAAGAGATGGCTCCTTGCCTAATAAAGGCTCAGAAAGACAGAAAGGGCTTCCCAGAGAAAATTATTCTACTGGAGTGCATGGTGAGGGAGAAAGGGGAGTGGCAGCTGAATTCAGACATCTGTAGTAGAATATGCTGCTCTGTGTGTGTGTGTGTGTGTGTGTGTGTGTGTGTGTGTGTGTGTGTGTGTGTGTAGGACAGTAGAAAGAGTAAGTAGCAGCAGTAAACTCCCATTTGGTGATATCTTTGTGTCTGGAAGTGCGAGTTACTTCCACACATTATTTCTGTCCTCCTGCAGCCAGACCAAGACCCCCTTCCTCTCTTTCCCAGGTCCTGTCTCCTTCCTTCTCTGCAAACTTGCCTTCCCCTAGAAGTTACCTGAGGGCAGAGGTATTGTATACTTCACAGCCTCCCCCTTCACTCTGCCTGTCTGCTCTGCTGGATAGAGGAGGTAGAGAAACGTCTAGTCCCAAGAGGAAGGGAGGACAGGTTCTGGAATGATTCCTCTTCTCTTCTTTGCATTTGCTTTTATTTACCCCTTAGGAACTGTAATTAGCCCTACTAATAACTACCATCAGGTCTATATTCAAGATCATGTCCCTCTCCTAACATGACATCAAATTTTTAAGTTCCCTTTATATCCTGGGTTCCTTTTAAAGTTTCATTTCATTACTTTAACACTGGATGGCACTATGCCCAATTCCTCCTTCCTAAAGGATTTTCTCCACACTACCAACAACCTCATGTGGCTCTCTGCCTTGCTGAATCTAAGCTAAGGCCTCTTCCACCCTGCTCAATGTTGGGACAGCCATATGGACTATTCCACAACTCCTTTGCCCTCTTGGCTTTTTGTTGGATGTGATCAATGAGGAGTCCCAGGAGGAGACTGAGGGAGGGAGGAGAGTGAGAATTTGGCATTTATTTCTCCAATTCCTTCACAATAGGATCCTCTCAAGCCAGCATGTTCTTGATCAAAGGGATTCCTACCAGGTAGTCACCTGGTCACATAGTCTTATTACCTTAAAAAAAAAGTCTAGTTCATAACTGGTTCTTTCTAGATGGACTTGATGCACTATTTTTTTTGTAATAAGAGATTTATAATATTTTTAATCTCTAGGATCTGCTCAGTTCCTTGAGGAATGAATATTATAGTCATGTCAGTTTTATAAGCCAAGGCCAGTTGTCCCACACTTGATGGATCCTGAGCTGCTCCCTAGCTGGATCCTGGTACCACTTTCTAATATTTTTATGATTGTCTGATAAACTTGGACTGAATGGAAACTCAAAAGATAATTTCCCAACTCCTACTGGCAGGTATGCATGGGGGTACTTCAAGTGCTAAGAATGCATCCTTACCCACATATTCATTTTCTTTTTTTTTTTTTATTTTGAAGGTAGTAGCAATACAACAGAACAAAACAGAACAAAGTCAATTGAGCCAGTGCAGTGAATTTGGTATAGAACTTTTGGTACAGAACTTCACAGCAGGTTACTGGGATAACAGTAATAGGTACCATAGTATATCTCATTATCTTCACAATAGTTGTCTAGTCATTAGGTATAGCAAAATCAAACCAAAGACAGAACATTATAAAACCAATTGAAAGAGAATATTGAATAGAGTAAAGCAATTAGTCATAATGAAACAAAACTGAAAACATTTGCTTTCAAACAGAAGATAGAGGAGGGCCCCCCATATTTGCTATATTTCATGCAGTCATCCTCCCAAGAGATGCTCAGACCTCTGTCCCCAGTTGCTAACGGGGTAGGGGGGATGTTTGATTACAAGCCCGCACACTGGTAGGCCACTCACTGGTTCTCCTAGCTCACGCCTGGAGGAAAGCGCTTACCAAGAGGGCAGGTGAATTTCTTCTTTGTGTAGCCACCTGGGTTCCACCATGGCCGTGACCAGATCTCAGGGGCTGCTCACTGGTTCTCTCATTTTCAATATTTGGTTGGAGTTTAGCCTGTTTGTGTTTGTAAAAGGACCACCTGCTGGTTAATAATTCTGTTTTTATAGTCACGCTAATCATTTAATCATTATGTGCTACAAACATGTACCAATAAAAATTTAAAAGGAAATTTAACATTATGTAGAACTATAATCTAAAATATACCTCATGTTCACATTTCCTGAATTGCCCCAGTAATGTCTTTAATTTTTTTCTTTTGATAAAGAATTCAGTCAAGGACTATACATTGCACACCTGATGGTTAATATTCTCTCTCTCTCTCTCTCTCTCTCTCTCTCTCTCTCTCTCTCTCTCTCTGTTTCCCCACCTCTTTCCTTCTCTCAAAAATGTGCTATTTTTTCAGCCAGGTGTGGTGGCACATGCTTGTAATCCCAGAACTCAGGATTGCCATGAATTCCAGGCCAACTTGTACTACATAGAGAGTCAAGGACAACCTGGACTACATAGCAAGACTCTCCCTCAAAAAATCCAAAAAAGGGGGCCAGGGATTTAGCTCAGTGACATAAGTGCCTGCCTGGCAAGTGCAAGGTTGTGAGTTCAATCCTCAGTACAAAAAAAAAATCCAAAAAATGTATTATTTTTAACTTATATATAATAATTGTACATATTTTGGAAATAGAGTACAATAATTTTATACATGTATACAATATGTAACAATCAGACCAGAGTAATTAGCACTTCCAATTTCCTTACATATTTATCATTTCTATATGATGAGAAACTTCAAACTCCTTTCTTTGAATTACTTTGAAATATATAACAAATTGTAAATTGTAGTTGCTTTATGTATTAATTACCTTTCTATTGCTGGGGGAAAAATAACATAACATATACAACAAAGAGAAGGAGAGGTTTATTTTGGCTCACAGTTTTGGAGGTTTCAGTCCATGGTCAGCTGGCTCTAACATCATGGCAGAAAGGCAAGGCAGAGGAAAGCCACTCACTTCACAGCAGCCAGAAAGCAGGGAGGAAACAGCCTGAGAAAAGATATACCTTCAAAGGCATCCACCATGACTTACTTCCTCCAAGTGGGCTCTACTTCCTAATAGCTCATTCAGCAATGCGTTAATCCACTGATGAAGTTAACACCCTCATTATCTAGTCATCTCTATGTTCCACCTCTGAACATTGATGCATTGGGGATGAAGCCTTCATACATGAATTTATTTCTCCTATTTAACACTAGCACCTTATTCTTCCTATCTAATACTAGAACTTATAGCACTCAGTTGGGAATAAGGTTTCATTGGTTGTTGGACTCCAGTCCATGAATGTTATGCTTTGGCAGAAAATTCATCTGCATTTTTCTCATTTCCAGAGACTTTTCAGGAGACTAAGTGGGGCAGATTAATCTGGCAGAAGAAATTTCAAGGCAGCCTAATGTTGAGGCAATAACAAAGCTACTGTTGGGGACTTTTTAGTTAGATATATGTTGGGATTCAAGAGCAAAGAGTCCAAAAGAATGCTTTAAAACATTTTGAGTTTGGCAAGAAAGGATGCTCCAATAAAGTTACAGACTGAAAAGAAGGACTAGAGGAAAACTTGGTTGCTGAAAAGAAACAGAACACCAGAAAAGATGCTCTGAAGGCAGCACAAGAACCAGCAGAACTCCAGGCCTTGCAGCCTCAAAATTGCAAAGATGAAAGACTTTGCTTTGAGAAGAGAGTGATGTGCTAGAATAGAAGCATTCTAGAGAATTTGTGCCTCCAGACTGGGTTCATAGCACTGAGCAATCCAGGTATTTGACCCCTACAGCCAAGAGAGAAGGAAGCCTGGCTATGGCTCCAGCTAGTGACAGACTTTGACATCATTCACGTAGTGCCGGCTTTGAGAGCACACAGAATGCAAGAGTTGTGAGATCAGGAAAGGCTTCTACTCATTTCAGAAGAAGACCTGGGAAGCCAGGCAATATAAGCTTGAGAGGGCAGTATGTGAAGCTGGGATGTGATGCCAAAGGTGCAGGAGAGATGTCAGGAATGTGGACCATCTGGAGAAAGCTGCAAGGAGTGAGCAAAACCAGCCCAATGGAGAAGCTATGAGAGCTACACCACCCACAGTGCTGTACAGGCTGAGCCACCTAAGCCTTTTGGAGTTCACCTCTTGCCACAGATTTCACAGGATGCTGGACATGGACTTAATGTATGCTTTGCTAGTTGAGTCTTGTTTTGATACCATTGTTTTGTGACCCAGTTCTATCTTTTGGAATGGGAATATTCATCTTGTGCCATTATATGTTGGAAGTGTTTAACTTTCTTTTCATTTTTACAAGGCTTTGCAGCTAAGATTTTGCCTTAAATCTTGGAGGAGACTTTGGACTTAAGCTTTTCAGCAATGCTGAAACTATTAGGAGTTTGGCAACTCTTAGATATGCATGAATGCCTTTTTCAAAAAGGGATGTGCATGAGTCTTTTGGGAGCCACAGGCAGAATGTTGTGGCTTGTTGTGGCTTGTCCCTCCACAAGCCCAAGGCAGTTATAGGTGGAGCTTCACGGACGTGGCTACATCTAGAGTGTGATGCTAGGATTAAGGGTATGTGGTGCTAAATTAGCACACTGATTGGTTTAGCATAGTTCTTGGTGTGTCTGAATGGATTTACTGAAGGCAGAAGTCGCACTCTTGGTGTGGGAGACACTATCTAAAATGCTTTAGCCTAAATGGGATGAAGGAGAAAGGCAGGTTTGCTGCTGTTGCTTTCTTCCTGCTGCCTGCTGCCTGCTGCTTGCCACAACATGAACTGTTTAATCTCTTTGATCCCCCATTGCCATGGAGTCAGCCAACTATGGACTGAAACCTCTATAAACTGAGTTGAAATAACTTCCTTTAACTTTGGGTGTTAGTTTGTCTCAGCAATGGCTGTGCCTGACTTATTTCAGTTAATACGATGTACTCTAGTTCCACCTATTCACAAATGACACTGCTATAAAGCTGAACCATATCTACTGTGGATTTGTACCAACTTTCTTTATCCATTCATGATGTACAGTTGGGTTGGTTCCATATCTTGGCAGTTGTGACTAGTGACTAGTACAGCAATGAACATGGGAGTGCAGACGACTCTGAAATAATGATTTTATTTCCTTTGGATACAAAACCAGTAGTGAGATTGATGGGCCTTAAGTGGTCTTCTAGCCATATCTATCCCACTTCTGCTCAATAAAGCAGAAAGAGTATACTTTTCAATACTTAAATAAATCATATAATTCCTCTATGTGAAATATGCCAATAGTCTTCTATTTAGAATTAAACCCAAAGTCTTTATGTCTGTGAGCCCCTACATGTTCTACCTTTTGCCCTTACTAGTCAGACTCTGCTCTGCTACCACTCCAGGCTCACCCAGCATGAGTAGTACAGGGCTCATTGCTGATGGAGGGTTCTTGTTGTTTCCTCTGTTTCAAATATCCTCCCCCAGCCATCTGTGTGGCTGACTTCATTGTTTCTTACAGGTCTCTGCTCATATGTGATTGCATCAGCGAGGTCTCGCATCCTCTCTGTTATGACTGTTAGTGCTTACCTCGAGTACATTAGGGGAAGCCCCAGCCCCTCTGTGATAGTGACAGGAGGTGGGGTCTTTGGAAATAATTAGGATTACAAGGTCATGAGAGTGGAGCCCACATAAATAGTATTAGTGCCCATATGAGTCCTGGAGAGCTTGCTTCCCCTGCCACATGAACTTACAGCAAAAACTGCCATCTGTGAACCACAGCTGGCCCGCCCCAGCTTGAACTTAGATTTCCTAGCCTCCAGAACTGTGATAAAAACGTGTCATGTAAGTGACCTACTTTGTGGTATTTTGTTATAGCAGCTTAAACTAAGGACTTACCCTACATAAAATACTCCCAATTACTACCCTCTCACTTTCTGTCCTCTTTGATCTATTTGATTTCTCCATAGTACTTATCCTTTTCTGATATAATAGACACCTACTTAAATAAACTGTTATAATAAATACTATGAAAGTAAGATTTCACAGACATTTTAAATTCATTCAATTATATTTTAAAAGACTATCAGTTTCCATTTATTTACATTTTATAGTCCTGCTCAGCAGTTACATGTTAACAGGGCCACAAGCTTTGAGCTAAAATCAAGTGTTTCTTAGAAAGACTCATACTCTGTATTAGCATTCAAAAGTTTAATTGTCACTTTCAGGTTATTTCACATGCTTATATTAAAAATATTAATGCTCTGTATTTTGTGTATTTCTCAAAAGAAATGGCACAATTAGGATGTTAGCTCTACCTGCATTCTGCCATATATAAAATAGACAACTCTAGAATGACTATGGTTTTGTTTTATTTTGTTTTTGTTAAAAATGCCAAGTGGATGTGCAGATGATGTGGTTTTGTGCCATGTTCCATTGGCCTGTAACGCTGATTTGCACTTTCAGCCAACAAGACGTAGAACAAAGGTAGCATTAAGAGTCCCTGCTCCGGGTTGAGTGGGGACATCAGAGGGAAAGAAATCCAAACACAACCACATATGGTTCTGTCACAGATGCCTTGAGGGACAAAACACACGCTCTGCTTATCATGACAGGTAGAGACTATGACAGGCATCTCGGTTGGAACAAAATACTCATTGCACTTGAGATAAGGGGTAAACTTGTTTTAGTATTTCTAGAAGTTTGTGTAAGTTTAAAAGCAAACATTTTCAATATCTGCAGAGGCTCCTGAGTTATGATGGGTAGCCAAAGGCTGAGGCCTTAACCAGGACAGCAGGGAGGGATGCTAAGAGCTTCTGCAAGGGCGCCCGCAGTTTTCCTTGCCTGCAGGTGTCGCCGTCGAGCAAACGAGCAACTCAGTACTCAGGGCTCCAGAATTCGTTGCTGTTCTAATTTACAAATAACTTCGACTCCCCCGTTTTTTCCTGCAGCAGGGATCGAACTCATGACCTTGCACTTGCCAGGTAGATGCATATACCACTGTGCTACATCCCCGGCCCCAACTTTGACCCTTTTATGGTCCCGTTGTATAAAACATTTTAAAAGTAAGTGATCCTTATTGACAGACACTGAAGATAACTCTCATCTTTGACTGCAAACATAAAATAGAAAGTTTCTTAAAGGCATAATCAAATTAAAAGCTCTGGAGGTCAAGACTCAGTTGTTGATTTTTTTAATTTTTATTTTTATTAGTACATGTTCATGGTTACAGTCATCATGGGGATAAATATACATAACACATCTTCCTTCTTTTTATGTTCTCTTCTTCTCCCTTTCCTCCATATCTTTGTCATCATCCAAGTTCAAAAGATCTATCTCCCTGTTTCCTCTTGTCTTTTATTTTACTCTTTTATTTATATTCTGGGTATTTCATATAAGAGAAACCGTGCAATATTTAAATTCTTGTGTCCAATGTATTTCACTTAGCATTATGGTCTCAAATTGCCTCCATTTTCCCACAAATGCCCCAAATGTATCCTTCTTTATGCCAGAGTAGCACAATGTTATAATGCAGTGACAGACGCCTTGAGTTCCTCTGGAATGGGCTACAGAAACATCATAGGCAATCATTGGGGCGTGCAGGGCCAATCATTTGATAAGACCAACATCAAGTAACCCTCCCAAACTAAGCAAGGGGCTAATTCCTTATGCTTAGGTATTTAGAAGAAAAACTACAAGGGACAGCTAGGTGGGGGAAACACCTAGGGTGTGTCTGCCCTTTGGCATGGAACAGTATGGCACAGCCATTGGGAAAACACATGTGTGACACTGACTGCTGCTTCAGAGACTGCTCTAATCACATTGCTGCTCTGCAGAGACAGCCTCAGTGGAGCCCTTGACTATAGGGCTCCCCTGGAGCTCCTCAGCCTAACATTCCAGGCCCCACCCTGCTTTTCCAGCTTCCTCCTCCAAGCTCCCTTCCATCTGCTCTGGCAGCCTGGACATCTTACTCTTGCAAGAATCAATGACAGCAGCAAAAATTCAGTCTGTCAGCTCTAACACTAATGCACATTCCACTCAGGAAAAAAACAATGCAAGTAATGGAGATTTGATAAGATACTTGTTAAAAAAATATTTTCACACAATTTGCTTTCTAAAGCCTGCTTCAGTACTGTGGACTTCTAAATACTGAGAGAAACTGGGACTTATAAGTTTCAGCAGCACTACAAAGTTCTAGAAACGCTTTGAGTACAAAGCACAATGCCATGCTTTAGACTGGTTTTCTGAATACCTGGTAACTGGAATTAAACTCTTCACATATATTGTACTGGTGTCAGTCAGCAAGCCCTGCCAGAAGACGGGGAACTAAGTAGAATTATACAGACTTACCTGTGTCCAGGGTCCAGTCAGTCTGTTAGGAATAGATGATGGATTTAGAAGTTCATAGCTCCTGGGTTCAAGTCTTCTACCTTTTTATTGCTTGCTTACATTTTTTAAAATGAACTTACCCAGACCAGGGATTTAACTTAGTAGCTCAAGTACTTGCCTGGTAAGCGTGAATTTGTCAGTTCAATCCCTGGTACCAATAAATAAAATAAAATAAAATAAAATAAAATAAAATAAAATAAAATAAAATAAAATAAAATGACTCAATTCACCAAACCACCGGTTCACAGACAGAATTGTGCTGGAAAAGCATTTGGCTATGTGGCTGTGTTATGGCATGTTCTGTTACCCATTGCAGAAAGTAGCAAGAAAGATGAAAAAAAAGTAAGCTTTAGGATATCAATGGGTGGAGGAGTGGGAGAGGGCAAGATCTAATGGAAACTGGAAAACAAAAATGAAGAATAAACAAAAAGAAGAGGAAGAGAAGAGAACCTAAACAGGAAAAGAACAGCACATCATGTTTATGGAGCTTTGAAGCACTGAGACTTCTGATGCTACAGGTGTTCATTTGGTAACACCAGTGCTCTCCAGGTACCCCCTGCAGCAGCAGGCTCTCCTGTCTCTGACAAAAACAATTGTTAGGTTTAACTTGAAGGCCTCCAAGTCAGCCTAGGCTGGCTACTCTAATGTCCGTGAGACTTCTGAGGTGCTGGTTATTTTAGGCTCTTCTGCCTTCATATGTTTTCAGCCTAATATTGGGGGCTATCTTGCCCTACGGTAAATCCTGAAGAAAAGTGTCTCACATGATGGTGAATGTTACTACTGCGGGATTCCTGAATCTACCAGCTCCTGGGAGTCAGAGCTCAGGTGTGACCTCTGTAGTGTGAAAGTAGTAATACAGTTCTAGTCTAAACTGTTTACTTAATGTCTAGAGTGAACAAAAAAGTTAGTCCATCTTTCAGTGTTTACTGTTGATTCTGATAAATGCAGCATTTAAAAAAAAAAAATCGAGTCCCGTGAAGGGCAGCTGTAGCCCCGCGAGAGGGAGGGAAGCTCAGCCCAGCCCGGCCCTCACCGGCCGCCCACCCCTCCGCTCACCCCGCTGCTGCGTTTTGCCCTCGGGAAGCGCAGCGCCCGGCTTCTCACCGCGTCTCTCCTTCGCTAGTGCTCGTTGAGCTCAAGTCCGCGCCGCCCTGCAAGGGGCTCGCGCATTTCCAACCAGGCCCACAGCGCGGGGCGAGGTCCCAAGGCAGAAACAGGACGAGCTTTGTCCCTCAGGAGCCAGCGCCGACTCCAACAGAGGAGACTCGAGCTGGCCGGGAGCGAGGACCCTCCAGCTCGGCCTCCCCTGAGCCGAACACACCCGGGACCCAGCCCGGGAGGCCCGCTGGCGTGCAGAGGGGCGGACCCGCCCCAGCCTCGCCCCCTCCCCGCCGCGGCTTCGGACCAATCAGCGCGAGCCCCGCTGGGGGCGGGCCCAGGGCGGGCCGGGATGAACAGGCCCAGGCGAGCCCGCTGATCCGGGAGTCGCGCTGCAGCCCGAGAGTCCTGGCGCTCCTGCTTCGGGCCGCTCCGAAGGGGCCTCGTCTGAGCGCGCAGCCATGGTGAGCGGGGGCTGGGGCACTCGAGGGGTCCGGGGGGAGGAGGAAGCCTGGCTGTGTGGAGAGGGCGGGCTGCGTGGGCCGGAGGGTCGCCGGGACGGGCCAGGGTGTGTCTGGCTGCGCTGGGGACCCAGGGGTGGGCCGTCCGAGAAGGCCGAGGCCGCGTCCCTGCCTCCTTCCCTACGCCAGGCGGATGTGAGCTCGCAGAGTCCCGAGCGCCGGGGAGCGCAGCGGCTCTGGGCCGAGCGGCGAAAGGAAGTGCGGGGGAAAGTGGTGCGCGGTTCGGTGCGCTGCGCTCCAGCTCGGGACGCAGGGTCTGCTGTCTGCGGCGGGCGCGCCCTGGAGTCTGGAGGGGACCGAGCCACCCCCCACAGGGGGGTGCCCGCCGACAATTGCAGTCCCCGCCGCTCCAGGACAGCACATGGACTGCGATGACTAGGGACCTGCACGGGTTTCTCCTGGGCAGAACGAGTTCCCCTCAGGGCCTTAGTCTTGGGCCTCGCGCCCAGGCCAGAGGTCAGCCTCTTCGACTCCATACCTGACCAGGGCTTTCTCTAAACTCTCCGTGCCTGAGGAATAAATGCTGTTCTATGCTCTACCTTCCTGTTGTTTTGGGTCCTCAGTGAAAACGGAGGGCTTGGGGTGCAAGCAGGTCCCCATCCTCATGGGAATCTCTTGAACCCCACCTCTGAGCAGAGCCCTCAAAGTGGCTCTGAGGCGGTCTTGGAGGACGGTTCCAAAGATGCCAGACGGTGGCTACTGCCTGGTACCCAGCTCTTCCTGCAACCTGGGAGGTGCTCGGTCCTTTCAGACGCCCTCTGGACTGCGGGTTGGGGATAAGGGACAAGGAGATGGGAAAGTCAGTCCACCACTGGATGGACCTCAGTGAGGAAGACTGAGGGGGTGGGTCCTCTGGCCTCCACTGTGACCCTGAGTGTACTTACTTGGATTAAGCCATTGACTGCAGTGGACAGTGACATGTGTCCAGAGTGGGCAGATGTCTCCCTAATAAGAAGCCCATACTTGTGGCTGGGCTTCAAAACTGGCCATAATTTCCTCAGGTGATGCACAGGCCTCAACAAGGGTCCTTCCTGTCACAGTATGAAGAAGACAGTCACTGCCAAGGGCAAGCTCTAGATCTCAGCCCCAGGGTCTTATCCTAGAAGCTCCAGGGGACCATGTCTCACAATACAGGATCCAGAGCCTTCCCATGTCTCCACAGCCAGCAGAAAGGCCGCTGCACAGTGGGATTTGGTTGTTTGGCTTTGACTTTCTCTAGTCCCTGCCCTGTAAGACATGGGCACAGCCACCACTTAAGTCCTGAGTAACTAAAGGAAATGAGCCCCTGGAGGTGGTTTGGCTGCAGGTGGAGGGAGGCTTGGACAGAGGAGCCAGTCTACTGGGTCAGCCTTTGGGGAGGAAGGATAAGGGCTGCTCCCAGGCAAGGCCTTTTCAAGCCCCAACCCAGCTCAAAGCATCTCACTTTGCCCCCACCAGCATGAGTGTGTCTCCATTCACGTGGGCCAGGCTGGGGTGCAGATGGGCAACGCCTGCTGGGAGCTCTACTGCCTGGAGCACCACATCCAGCCCGATGGCACCATACCAAGAAACAAGATCCAGGAAAGCAGAGATGACTCCTTTGACACTTTTTTCACTGAGACAGATTCTGGCAAGCACGTGCCCCGGGTTGTCTTTGTGGACCTGGAGCCTGTGGTCATAGGTGAGTGGGCAGCCATACTTCTTGACAACCCCAGTGTCGGCAGGAAGCTCTGCTTAGGGGGAGAGCACTTGGGATGTAGGTAGTTCCTGGCCAGGCACAATGCCAGAATCTGAGCTTTGTTGCTTTTGTCTAGATGCTGCCTTCAGGAGGGGTCCTGGGGACTTCCTATGCTGGGAGGACAATTGGTGGCACAGTTCGGCCAGGGAAATAGCAGATGTTTGCGTCAAGGCCAGACTGGAGTGGAATGGAGCAGAAATTTTTGAATTCCTTTTCCCACCCCTCAGGCCCTTGAGATTAGCTTTGCCTCAGGCCCTGGGAGCTGGAAGCATTTCCCCTAGAAGAAAGCGGCCACCTAAGAGGACAGGGCCTGTGTGAACCTGTGGCTCCCATGGGCACTGCTGCTTCTTCCTTCTGTGTCTGGAGCTCTTCAGTTCCCACTGTGAACTCCCCCCCTTTCCAAAGAGACTGCTGAGATGGTTAAACTGGACAGAGCTTTTTCCTCTACACTCTGACTCCTCCCTAGCAAAACCAAGTGGCTGTTAAAGGTGCCCCTGATATCCTCCTCTGGCCCAAGTGACTCCAGGCTGTAGAAGTGGCCTCTGGAGCTCCTGGTGTCCATCACTGTGTCTTGCAGTCACACTCAGGAGAGCCTAACAAAGGTTCTAGGGCCTTGTGTCCCTTAGGGGATGAATCCAGCCTTGCTTACCCTTGCCTCTCTCTCTTCCCTTCAAGATGGGGTAAGAACTGGCACTTACAGGAAGCTCTTCCACCCTGACCAGTTGATATCTGGCACAGAAGACGCTGCTAACAACTATGCCCGTGGCCACTACACTGTGGGGAAGGAGATCATCGATGTGGTGATGGAGCAAATCCGAAAAGTGGTGAGTGGGGCCAGGTGCCACTGACACCTGCAGGAGGGCACTGCGGCCTTAGCCTCCCTCCCTGGCCTGGCAGGCTGACTTGTGCAGTATACAACCTGTAACCTGAGCCTGAAGCCACTCCTCTGTCCTGTCTGTCTACTCAGCATCCCCTAAGAGGAGCTCTGTGTCATGTCTGGGCAGGATCTAGACTTGGAGATCTGAAGTTGCTCTCCCCTGAATTTGTGGACTCACAAATTTGACTTTTGTCCTGCTGCTTCCACCTTACTTGACCCATCTACTTGATTCAAGACTTCTTTGGGTTTTGATTCGTCCCTTATAGCTGATTAGTTTGCTGTTCTTTGGGTCCTGTGTACATCTTTCCAGCTGGGAGAGGCTCTGCTCAGCTCCTAACCACTTTCCACTTTATACATCCCCTGCCCAAGGCACTGAGAGTCCAGCCAGCAGGGAGCCAGTACTCGGGCTCTGTTGTTCTATAAGGATCATCTACACGATTGTTGGGCAGCCTGTGGCGTGTGTACTACAGCGGGGTCTTTGTACCACTGAAAGCTCTAACAGGTTCCTCATCACTGCTCTGGACGTTCTCTGCCTCTCAGTAGACACTGAGGCCTGTACACATTCCAGGAAGAACCTGAGGCATGGGATTCTGTGTTCCCCTCAAGCAAAACAAAGCCTCTCCTAGGGTTAGCCCTTTCTTAGACAGTCATTTCCCGTGTGTTTGGTATAGATTGGTGCTTTTCTAGTGCAAAGAACAGCTACATCAGGATGATCTAGGGCAGCTGATAAGCCTGCAGGTTCCTGGATTCGGGTGGGACCTGGGGACTGGGATGTATTGAGGTGTACTGTCCCCGTTCCCACTGTCCTGCAGGCAGGTGCCAAAGCAACACAACTGAGCAGACCCAGCTCTCTGACTGCAAGTCCTATGCCCTCCTTGATCTCTCTCCCAGCCTCACCCCTGCCGCTGTACACAGCGCTGCCTTCCTGGGTCACCTGTCTCCCCGGAGCACTGATCCTCCTCTAGGTACTCTGCTCTTACCTCTATAGAGGAGAAGCAGAGAACAGGAGGGGACTTCTGTGGTTGTTGGAAATTTGTCTAAGTTGATTGGATATGTAGATGCAATGCTTGTCAAAGCATGCATTTGTATATATAAAGCACACACATTTAGGTGCTAACTTCAAATGTCAGTTTACAGAAGTGCATGCGATTGCAGCTGAGTATCAGATCCTTATAGGACAGGAAAGAGTTCCTTGTGCAGAGGATTGGGAACAGAGTTCATGTCATCTACATCCTTAACAGTGTTATCTCCTCCTCTAGACAGACCAGTGCAGTGGTCTCCAGGGTTTCCTGATTTTCCATAGTTTTGGGGGTGGCACTGGCTCAGGATTTACCTCTCTGCTGATGGAGCAGCTTTCTGTAGAATATGGCAAGAAGTCCAAGTTGGAGTTTGTCATCTACCCATCACCCCGAGTGTCCACAGCAGTCGTAGAACCCTATAACTCCATCCTGACTACTCACTCCAGTCTGGAACATTCTGACTGTGTCTTCATGATGGACAATGAGGCCACCTTTGATATCTGTAATCGCCACCTGGATATCGAGCACCCTACCTACAGCAACCTCAACCGGCTTGTCAGCCAAGTGGTGTCCTCTATCACCGCCTCCCTGCGTTTTAATGGTGCCCTCAATGTGGACCTCGCAGACTTCCAAACCAACCTGGTGCCCTATCCCCGCATCCACTTTCCCCTGGTGACCTACTCACCCATTATCTCAGCTGAGAAGGCCTACCATGAGCAGCTCTCAGTATCAGACATCACCAATGCCTGCTTTGAGCCCTGCAATCAGATGGTCAAGTGTGACCCTCGCCATGGCAAGTACATGGCCTGTTGCATGCTCTATCGTGGAGATGTGGTTGCCAAGGATGTGACTGCTGCCATTGCCACCATCAAGATCAAGCGTACCATCCAGTTTGTGGACTGGTGTCCCACAGGTTTTAAGGTAAGTCAGGGATGAAGGGAGGACTTAGCCTGTGACCTGTGCACCCTTCAGGAGGGAGATTGCCCCAGAGCTGCAGAGGAAGGGACGAATAGGGCAAAGTGCAGGTTCAGAAGCTGCTTTTAACTTGGTCCAGCCCATGTGGTCCGGAATCCAGGCCTTTAGACCAGAGGCCACAGTGAGTTCTCCCTCCCTGAAAGATCGCCTTTGTGAAAGGACAAAGTATGTTTCATGCCACTTAGCCTGGCATTACGTTTTACCTAGGCGCGCCAGTCAGGTAGAGGGGAATGGTCTCACCCACAAGTGCCAGTGACATGGCCATGTGGTCTGGCTCCCGCTCTAATGGGAACACTTGTGGAAGCCCAGAGAGGCCTTCTGTCAGACTGTGGGGAAACAGCTCAGGAGACGTCTGTGTCTGCACCTGTGAATGCAGTTGCTTTTGCAGTCAGGCAGAACTTGTTTATGCCCACACTGCTATCAGTTCCCACTCCTGGGGTGCTGGGAATGAGGCCCAGTTTCAGCCAGAGGTGCTTTGCTCTGGGGGTAGGACTGGGAAGAATCAGTGTGGCAGCTATGGCCTTAGAAGACATGCAGCTTTCCTGCCCTGTGACACTGCTGCAGGCATGACCACAGTTAGCAGGGAGGCAGGAACCCAGCTCATAAAGATGCTGGCTGCTTGCTAGTGTGAAAGAGCTGTTTGCAGTGCAGTGTGAGAACCAAGGGGTGGGATACTGGGGGGCAGAACTGCTTCCCTTTAAGAAGAGCTCAAGCTGCTCAAAGGGAGAATAGGCTGCTGGTAGGCAGCGGTAAGCTTGCTGTCCCCAGAGGCTTTCATGACTACATGGGAGTGGGGGGGAAGAGTCTTAAATAGGAAATGTAGTCAATATACAGGATAGGCTAGTGTTTTACTAGGTTAAGTTTAGATTCAGCTGGAGATTTGCAGTTTTATGTTCAACTTCATTTTCTAACCTCCAAGAAAGAGACTAGTACAGCTAACAGCCATTACCCACTCCCCAGATTTCACATCTAAATTTATTTCCTTTTCCATTTTTATTTTTTATTTTGAGCCCTTTTTTTCTTTTGAGACAGAATCTTGCTACGTTGCCCAGGCCACAGGGCTCAGACTTCCCGCTGCATCCTCTCCGAGTGTTGGGATTGTGGGGGCCCCATTCTGCCCAGCTTCCACCCTGTTTCTGGGCAGTGACCTGGAGGGACCAGTGTCTTCTCATAGAATGGCGCACGTTCTGGATTTGTCTGTTCCTGGCAGTAGCAGTCTCCTCTCTCTACTTGTTTCTTTGGCAAATGCCAAACTCCAGTGACCGTCCTTTCCCCAGCCACACTGTCGGGACAGACCCCTCCCAGGACACACTGAGCAGGCAGTTTAGACCACTCTCTGTCTCTTCTTAGGTTGGCATCAATTACCAGCCCCCCACCGTGGTGCCTGGGGGTGACCTAGCCCGAGTGCAGCGGGCTGTCTGCATGCTAAGCAACACGACTGCCATTGTTGAGGCCTGGTCCCGCCTCAACCACAAGTTTGACCTGATGTTTGCCAAGCGGGCATTTGTGCACTGGTACGTGGGTGAGGGCATGGAGGAAGGAGAATTCTCTGAGGCCCGAGAAGACATGGCTGCTCTGGAAAGAGATTATGAAGATGTGGCCATGGACTTTGTGGAAGAGGACGATGGGAACGAGGACTACTAGGTGGTCTCTCCCCCCGCAGCGCCTGACCTTTCACTCCCCAGTTGTACCACTGCTTCCTTGTTTCCACGATCCCCAGCAAATACACATGTGTCACAAATACTGTGCCATTCTGTCTGGGCACTGGGCCTTCCCAGCACACTTTGCTGCTGTCCTGAGCAGGGACAGACTGACCTCTACCTCCAGGGACCCCAGCTGGCAGCATCTGAGGAGTGGCACTGATCTGCCTGAGAGCTGGGTGCCGCTTCAGCCCTGGGCTGTGCTGCTGTGCCTTTCTGTGCGACCCCAAGGACCACCTGTGCCCAGCCCGCCCCCGAGGAAGGGGAAACCTAGAGGCCGTGAACGCTCTCTGCCCCTAGCATTCAGGGGCAGAAACTGCTCCATCCGACGCCTGTAAGGAACCAAGCCTCATTAACCTGGTCTCCCTCCTCTTGGCCATCAGAAGGCAGTAGAGGTTGACGCCTCAGACAACCTGGGGCCGCCATCTTGGAATTTAGGGCTCCATCCCATGACTTAGGGTCCAGGAAACAGGATTTTTGAAAACAGGGTCATTAGTCTGGGCCTGTGTGTAACCCTATACATCAGCTTATCCCCTATGTGGGTAAAAAATGCCTGTGTCCCTTTCAGGGAAGGAAATCTGTAGCTTTGTTCTCCAAGCAGTCATAATGAGGAAGTTAGGAACATTATTCTGGGGACAAGCCTTCTGGGTCACACATGGTTTTCAGACCTCAGTGTATTATAAATGGTTCTGGCAGTGGCAAAGGCTGGACAGAGGGCCCTTCCAGCACAGTCTAGGCTTGAGGAATTTCTTTAATGCACTGGACAAGTGGCCTAAGCCTGGAAGAGAGGTCAGAGTGGTGCTCTCTGAAAAGATCTGGACTCTGCAAGGACCAGTGCTGCTCCTGTGAGGGTGACCTGGCCAGAAGGGTCTCCACCCCCATATTCTGGCCTGGAAGTACCTTACTGGGGTTTGGACACTCATTCTAGCATGTGACTCAGGACTGCTCTGTGCCTCCCCTCCAACCAGTGAGTCTTGAGGCTCCCTCCAAATGTCCTCTGTGGCCTTGGTTTGGCTTCCAGAGACTAGTTGCTAGCATCATTCTAGAGACTGAGTCCTTATATCTGTGACCTTGTCTGATTGATGCCCCAAGGGACTGTCTGATAGGATGGAGACCCAGAAGTCACCCTTGGCATAGAGAAGCATGCATTGGATTGGGTTCATGGTTCTATGTGATTATCCTGCCCAGGCAGCGCCTCTCTCTCCATTTTCTATTTTTTGTGGTACCGAGGATTAAATCCAGGATCTTTGCACTGAGCAACATCCCCAGACTTTTCTGTTTTAGAGACTGTGTCTTGATAAGTTGCCTGGGCTAGCACTGAACTTGTAATTGTCCTGCCTCATCCTCCCACAGTGCTGGGATTACATGTACCACTGTGTCTGACTTCTCCATTTTCCCTGTCTTCCTCTGTGACTGCATTCCTGAGTAAAGGTGGGACAAGTCTCCTACCTGGCTGTTACTCCCTTTTACCTCAGTCCTCGTAGTTCCCTAGAGACAAGATTCTTTTCTTTTGTGTTGCTTCCCCAGTAGTCCAGTGACACTGATGTGATATTTTCCTGATTCGTGCCCACCCCGCCCCCTTTTTAGTAACACAGGGCTCCCTGGTGTACTTGTTGAGATTGTACTTTAATCTGTCTC